>JASPKZ010001581.1:1467500-1632217 GCA_030220185.1 Diploptera punctata | reverse complement strand
AATATTGAGACAACTAAATATCTGTGTATTAGGAGAAGGCAATGGAAAATTTGAAATTTCAACAATGGAGAAGAATAAAAACCTAGTATTAAATCACTTATTAGGAACAAAATTAGACCATTCAGGCGATAACACCGTGGAAATTAAAAATAGAATCGGACAAACAAAACAAGCAATACATGTTTTAAACTCTGTTTGGTGGAGCAAAAATATTACAAAAATAAAAAATCACAAATGTATCAAACCATAATTCAGAACATTTTAACATATGAAGCTGATGTCTGGCAAATTCCTACCAGAGAAATGAAAATAATTTTAAGTACAGAAATGGATGTTTTAAGAAGATTAGCTGGCAAATCTAGAATGGATAAAATACGAAATAAAGAAATAAGCGAAATTATGGGTGTGCAAGAGGAGCCGGACATCATAGATATTATGGAAAAGATTACAGTGGTATGGCCATGTCAAAAGAATGCCAGAGCAAAGATTGCCTAAAATTGTTATGGAATGGATCCCAATGGAAAGGAAGAAGAGAGGAAGACCGAAGAAAACTTGGATAGAATGGGTAAAAGCGGCTATGAATATCAGAGGATTGGAGGAAGATCAATGGATGGACAGAGAGGAATATCGTTTGGATTACGGAAGACGGCGACAGCTGCCATGATACAGGATGTTACTATTATTATTATTATTATTATTATTATTATTATTATTATTATTATCATCATCATCATTACAAGTTTCCTTTATAAAAAGGCTCCCAATACTGACAAAGCTTAATGTACCTTCAATTTAGATTGACTAAAATGTTAGAATATATTGTAATATATATTGCACCTATGTTTGTCTGTGCTCGCAAAACTCGAAAAGTAGACACGTCGTTGCATTCGAATACCCGCGTGATTTTATATATAACGCGGCACAGTTGTTGTATATCTGGCTTAACTTGGCGAGATAGATAGAGATATAAAGGTTTAGATCCTCGACCGCTTTCGCCCTGGTGCAAAAAAAAAAAAAACCCACCCTGTTGTCAGTTTTCGTCTTCCCCCTTATCCCTATTAACAACTGGTGAAGGAAATCGGCAACACTGGTGCGAGTGAGAGAGGTGAGCACAACTGTCTCTTTCTACAAATTTCGCGCAAAGTTAAGCCAAACGAATTATAAACGGCGTTAGTGTTTACGCGGCCCGTATTACGAATTAAATAGTAATATAAAAGTTATTGTATATATTTTCAGGGATGACGAGTGATTGCGCCGCGATCCTACCTTTTATAACATTGAGTTTGAAAGTTTTGAGTGACTATCTTAACATTCCTTTGCCCGGGCCCATAGAAGGCAAAGATTAATCCACCTTTCCTTTGTAAATTACTTAACGTATAGCACTGAATGCTAAACAGTATCATAATCGTGGAAGCTAGAAGGAAAAAGGGGATTAACTTGGCTTGAGAAAGCTTTAGAATATATATCAACATGAAACATGACTAGCTACACAATTAGTAAACATACATTAACTAAAAAGTAACTTTTAATGAAAATAATGTCAGATAATTGAAATACAAATAATTTAACAAAAATGTATCTTCTTGACCATTGAAAGAAAAGGTATGAGCGAAATAATATAAATTAAAAACTCGGCCATCAATAATTCGAAAAAACAATAATAGTAATAATAATATTCAAGCATACATACACTCAATCTCCAGTCCAGCCGAGGGCTAGGGTCCAGAGTCCTGGTTGCCATACCCTGGCTTACGGGACTGATGAAACAAAACAGCTCACTCGAGCTATAGTAAACCTGACCACGACAAGATGATGATGATGATGACCCTGATACTAACTTGCACAGCTTATTTGAGGCTTTCGATAACGAGGGGAAGTTGCGCAGTCACACGCAGCACAGAAGGAAAGTAGGGGGAGGCACGTAGGAGAGAGGACAACGAAAACGGGAATTTGGCACTGTTGTATAACATCACTGCAGAGGGAAGACACGATGACGTAGTTGTTATGTACCGAAAAAGTGATTTCGGAACATGTTTAGTTGCTATCTACGGAGTATTATTCTCTAAACCATTAAATATTGGAGTTCATCTGAAACGAAAATTTTAAAATCGCTCTAGCGGTCGCAATTTTCGATATATCACAACTAAACTCAGAATATGCTATTAAAATAAACCGGTGTAGATATTTTTTCGAAAATCAGTGAAATCCGACAATTATAAGTGGGAGTTTACCTGAAATCCGAAATAAAAAAAAACAGCAATCGTCATGTTTGTACTGTCGTAATGTATAACGTATAATTTTATAAACCCGAATTTTCTTTTAATTTAATCAGCTAAAAATAAAAAAAAATACACATTTCATTTCTTAAAGCGTAGAAGCGCACGTGTGTTATTCACTAGTATGTAATAAAAAAAACATCGATTGGAACAGCGCAGAATCACAATTCTCAAATTCTGAAATGTATAGTGAGTAGGCCAAATATTCACTATTAGTCTCTTTTTTCACATTTTATCTTAAAACTATCCTAACAACTTATTAAATATAATATTTTCCAAAAATATTAATATTGTGTACGATTTAAAATAAAATGTCCAACTGATATGGGAATGGATGCTATTATGCATTACAGGGACTCTTGTCCCAACTCCTTTCAAAAAACGTTAAACTGAAAATACATAAAACGGGTTTTCTCCCAGTTATATTATCCATCCATCCATAGTAATTCTGCCCGAGGGCAGATCCTTCACGGCAATCATAGTAGTTTTGTTTCATGCTATGCTTGCAGCTTTACTAGGGAATTGTAGGTGTGGTAGCTTCCCGTTGTTTTCCACACCGGTGAAGGATGATGATGATAATGATAAGGATGATGATGGCCATATAATTTTTCGGGGACCGTTTGGGCCTTAAAGTTTTCCTGGCATTTGTCTTACAGGCGAGGAAAACCCCCATAAAAACCTCACCCAGAAAAAACTGCCCCGACCGGGGATCGAACCCGGCCCGCTGCGTGACAAGGCAGCACGTTACCTCGAGACCACAGCGGTAGACTCAGCTATATTATATGGATGCGAAACATGGAGTCTTACTTTAAGGGAGGGAAGAAGATTACTAGTATTTCAGAATAAAGTTCTTAGAAAAATGTTTGGGCCAAAAATGGATGAACAGACAGGTGAATGGAGAAAACGACATACTAAAGAGCTACATAATACGTATAGGAAGTTAGATATATTAAGAACAGTTAAGTCTCACATACTACGATGGGCAGGACATATGACACATATGGGGGATGAAAGAGGTGCAATGAAGCTTCTTGTAGGAAAACAAGAGGGAAAACGCCCATTTGGTAGACCAAGAATGAGGTGGGAGAATAACATTAACCATGATTTGAGGGAAGTAGATTAAACAGGGGATGATTGGAAAACATTAGCTCAGGACAGGGATGTATGGAGAGCTTATGTCCGTGCGGCCATGAACCTACGGGTTCGATAGAGCCAGTGAGTTAGTTAGAGTTATGAGATTTAAAAAATAATTTTCATTATGCAATAACAAACCAAAGAGATTGCATTAATTTCAATGAGACTCAGGTGCTACTGCGTTGAAAATTAGCTATATGTACAGCCTAGGGTTAAAAGAGGAGCATCATTTAAAAGTTAATTAGATGTTAAAAGTTTCATGTGACACGGCTGAGCCAACTCCTGAGTAAAATTAAAAACTTATATTCACAAATTAATAAAAGTTTTTAGAACTTGAATATAAGAAGTTACAAAGCAATGTTATTCAAGGGAAAGCATTTGAGAGGGCCCATATTCAATCCCCGAGACCAGTCTATATCTGTTTCAAACTTTAAAACATATGCCGAAACGAAATTTCGTGTTTAGTTAAGCCTTATATTATGTTTTTTAAAGAATTTGACACTTTCAAGACAATACTGCAATCTATACAAGACTTTCTGCACAATACTATTTTGAAATAATATTCTGTTTGTTTTAGTGGTGGTATTACTTACTTACTTATTTACTCACTGGCACTATCGAACCCGTAGGTTCATAGCCGCGCGGACATAAGCTCTCCATACATCCCTATCCCGTAAAAGTCTAATTAACTTTTTAGGAATTACGACCTCCAGCAGGATACTAATTAACTTCTCCCTCTTAATTGAATCATATGCTTTAAGTCTACATATAGTTGTTGTACAATACCATTATATTCCCATTTCTTTTTTAAAATTTGTCTTATACTAAAAATCTGATCTGTTGTAGACCTGTTTCTTCTAAATGCACATTGATGATTTCCTAGAATGTCATCAATATAGGGAGTAAGTCTGCTTGCAAATATATTTGCTAGAATTTTGTACGAAATTGAAAGTAATGAGATGCCCCTCTAGTTGTTGCAATCAGTTTTATCTCCTTTTTTATAAATTGGTAAGATAATCGATTCTTTCCATTCATCTGGAAGAACTCCTTTTTCCCAAATCATACTAAGCAACTGGCGTACCTTTTCATCAATTTTTCTCCCCCTGATTTTATCAGTTCTGCTAGGATCTCATCTGAACCTGATGCTTTATACATCTTCAATTATTATGGACAATAAATAAGCTGACGTGGCAGCCATTCTACCTACGTAGAGCCGATGAAGTTCGAATCAAATTCCATCGTATCTGATGTTAAAGCATTTAGACGAACCAAAATTGTCGAAAGCTGGCATAAAATATGGAATTTCAGCCAAAAAAACTAAAAATCTCATTTTGGCTTGGAATACATTCTCATAAGACAGTAAAAAGGACGAATTAACTATTAGCCGATTAAGAATTGGGCATGGTTATTTTAGTATTGTCATACGGTAAAAATGTTTTTCCCTACTGGACTTCATTAGACTATCTGCAATATTTGTTTCCTGACAATCTAACGGCCTTGCTTGGGGACGATGTCGTTGTACTGAAAATAATTTATCTTTATGCATATAAATGAATGTGAGTCTGTCTGTCTGTCTGTCTGTCTGTCTGTCTGTCTGTCTGTATGTCTGTCTGTCTGTATGTCTGTATGTCCTGTATGGAGTATGGACTCAAAAACTATTTGACCGATTTGAATTGGGTTTTCACCATCATTTAGAGAATGCTTATAGGACAATTAACGTATACAGCATATTACCGTATGTACTACTGGGCCGTAACTAAAAAAAAGAGCATCGGTGCACTGATAGTCGCTTTTTATATGTTTACATGCTTATTCTGCCTAACCCATAACAAATAAATCAAATTAATGTACACAGAATTGAAAATTAAAACGAAAAAGTACACAAATGTCCGCTGCAGCATATGTCTATCTTTTACGGATAACTCAGAATTCCCACTTTTGTCTTAGAACTCATTAATGCCAAGAAGATCGGAATAAGTAGATTCCGAGCAAAGCCATCTAATCAGTATGGGGTATCTAAAAATAATTACTACGGGTACAAATGTCATATTCAAGACATAACCAAATTTATTATAGATAGACGAAAATATTGGAAGGGTCATATAGAAAGAATGGAAGAAAACCGGCTTGCAAAAAGAGCTAAAGAAGATAGACCAATGGACGGGAGAAGAACAAGAGGAAGACGTGCCAAGAGATGGATAGACAGTGAATGCACATCCAGTACGTCTTCCTCCGAGGAGTGATTTTGGAAATAAACAGGATGGAAATCCTACAAATTAAGTTTAAGAAGAAGAGAAGAAGAAGGTAAATTTAAAATTATTTTTATTTTTACTTATTCAACTAAACATAAAAATGCGTTTAATTTATTTAGGCATAGTAGCGCACAGGGTATTAGCTAGTAGTTTATAAAATCCAATCCCTAGGCCTACAGAGATACAATTTACATTTTTAAAAAAGGTTTTAAATTATTAGATCTATTTTATATGTTGTCCCGCGCCGTAGCCGAGTGGTTAAGGCTGGAAGCCTTGGCGCAGAGCTACGGGACTTGCTAGTTCGAATCTCCACGGGGAAAACTTTTTCTTATGGTATTTCGGCTAGTATGGGACCGGTGCCCACCCAGCATCATGAGGCATTTGGGTAGCTACAATAACTAGCGGTTCCAGGTTGAGAAAACCAGCTATAACGGCTGGGGGACTCGACATACTGACCACATGTCACCCCTACACTGGCTAGATGATCATCTACCTCTGTGATTGACACATGTGGATGTGAGGCCAGCAGCCGGATGGTAGGCTAAGGGCCTTCTAGGCCTGTCGCGCCATGGAATTATTATTATTTTTTATATGTTAGCATTTGTAATATTTTAAATCTGTAAATTATCTTATAAGACTGTAGATGTATAGCCCCCCCTTCCAAAAAAAATCACGAACACCAAATCTCGTGACTAGTCTATGCTGTTTCTTTTAAGGAAATTCACACTTTGATGTCGTGAGCCCAAACGGAGTTTCTTTGCACCGTGAGTTGATTGTACTGACTATTTAACTCATGCCCCAAATGGGAGTCAATGACCAATCACGTTTCAATGATTTCTGTTTTACAACCAATCAGAGTCGTGTTTCACGAAATATTTATCAGTGTTATAATTACCATATTAAAGAAAGCTCCTCCTTTTTAATATTCTGAACAGGTCTGGCCATTATTTTGCAGTGACTGAGCCTGTGAGAAATACGGCTACCATATTGTATATTGTATACATATATAAAAACATTTGTAGAAATTGATTATACCACCGTCCCGCGCCGTAGCCGAGCGGTTAAGGTAGGAAGCTTTGGCGCAGAGCTACGGGACTTGCGCTGGTTCGAGTCTCCATGGGGGAAGAAATTTTCTCATGGTATTTCGGCCAGTATGGGACCGGTGCCCACCCAGCATCGTGAGGCAATTGGGTAGCTACAATAAGTAGCGGCTCCAGGTTGAGGAACCAGCTATAACGGCTGGGGGACTCGACATGCTAACCACATGTCACCCCTACACTGGCTGTTGATCATCTACCTCTGTGATTGACACATGTGGATGTGAAGGGACAGCAGCCGGCTGGTAAAAGGGCAACCGCTGAAAAGTGGAAAAACCCTCAATCGGATTATACCACCAAAAAAAAAAAAAAAGAAACCACTGTTTGCACTTTATTAATGTATTTTTTTTTTCCCAGGTAATAATCCAGAAAAATATAATTGTCATATTTACATCATACGACATCAGAAATGTATTAATATACAGTTCGATGTGTTTCATTTTTTCTCCACTAGAGAGCATTCTTACAATATTGCGTTCCTTTGGCAATAAATAATATCATCAGGTTGCAGTGATAAACAAAGGAAGCAGATGAAGCGCACTTATCGTTTCTAATTTGTTTTCAAACATCGCCGTTTACATTAAATATATAAATATTTTAAAATAACTATAATTAAATAATGATTTGTAAGTAAACAGCTTAATTTTATTCGTTAAATAGTCCTAACAAATGCCACTCTTGATTTCCAAATTCTCTAGATAAATTCACTCCTCACTTCGTGAGTCGTGAATTTATCGATAATTTGGAAATCACTTGTGGCATTACTTATGACTATTTAACTCATGCCCTAAATGGGAGTCAATGACCAATCACGTTTCAATGATTTCTGTTTTACAACCAATCAGAGTCGTGTTTCACCAAATATTTATCAGTGTTATAATTACCATATTAAAGAAAGCTCCTCCTTACAATATTGCGTTCCTTTGGCAATAAATAGTATGATCAGGTTGCAGTGATAAACAAAGGAAGCAGATGAAGCGCACCTATCGTTTGTAATTTGTTTTCAAACATCGCCGTTTACATTAAATATATAAATATTTTAAATTAACTATAATTAAATAATGATTTGTAAGTAAACAGCTTAATTTTATTCGTTAAATAGTCCTAACAAATGCCACTCTTGATTTCCAAATTCTCTAGATAAATTCACGACTCACGAAGTGAGTCGTGAATTTATCGATAATTTAGAAATCACTTGTGGCATTACTTATGATAATTATTTCACCGTGACACTGGACTCGGCGCCTCGCATGGCCTATCCTACTTTTGATACGGCATTCACCTATTAATTTAATGCTTAAAATTTAAATGATCTCAATGAACATCGATATCTGATATCAGGGTGGAAGTAACATATGTGAACAGATTTTAATATCGGTGTTATTTATTTTCCTTGGTTTAACATCTCCCTTGTAGGCACTTTTTTGTGTGTCCTTCGCAAATCGGGACTTACAGAGACACGATCTATCGGAAGAAGAATTTAAACTCTTGATCACATGCGTACTTCTCCACTACACTGGGACATGCTGAGTCCCATCGGATGAGTGATCCACTCAATTCCAAGAAGACCATTCCGAGGTAACACGAACATTTAAGGTAATACGACATTCACTCATGCTTTGTTATAATAATAATAATAATAATAATAATAATAATAATTTATATTATTTTTGGTCTGGACATCTTACCTCAATATTAATGTTGATTTGTCCAAGAACAAATCAACATTAATATTGAGGTAAGATGTCCAGACCAAAAATAATATAATTAAAATAACCTCAAAATATAACTTCCTAAAATTAAATAATAATAATACTTTATTTATTCTGGCAGAGTTAAGGCCATAAGGCCCTCTCTTCCACTCAACCAGCACAAATACAAATAAATATTTAACAAATATAGATATACACTATACTAATTGCATATCTATATATATCTGTGTGTGTGTGTGTGTGTGTGTGTGTGTGTGTGTGTGTGTGTGTGTGTGTGTGTGTGTTATATCGGCCGCGGTGAACTAGTGGTTATGCTCCTTGCCTCTGCACCCGAAGGTTGCGGGTTCAAACCATACAATTACTAAGAAATTCAAATATGATATGGATATTAATGATGGTTAGATGATGTTAGGGGACTGTTTGGGTCTTAAGTTTCCTGACATATATCACAAAGATGAGAATCAACCGAAAAACATCCCAGGGAACTTGTCCTGACCAAAGATCAAACCCGGGGCCCCTAGACCACGGTGGATTAACTGTAAGCATGCTTAGAGTGTAGGATGACTTAAGACTGCGGAAAGATCTGTTAGTTAGACTATAGGTCTATGTAGCGTATGTGCATTCAAGCAAAACACGCTAGTTACCAGTACAAACAAATCGCATAAGCATTAGGATCTGTACCCTTATACGTAGAACACACAGCAGTGAGTTGCGATGGAGATTATATCTTAAACATTCCCCTATGATAGTTAATGGTTTCATTTTATTTAATGGAAAGTATATAATATTGAATTTTTCAACTATTATCTTTTTATATAATTTTGTAAATCACTGCCATTCACTGCACTTCCTTGCTTCATTTGGATGTAATACGGTCTATTTGCAATTAAACACCGCTTCGCAGATCCGGTTGCCTAGTTGGATATTATCTTGCTCAGTATTTTATTTTAATGTCCATCTCAGGGTGAAAGGAGCCAATGGTTCGAATAAGTTAGTCTTTATTACTAATATCAACATTTTCCGTCTAAATAGCACCCCATTCCACAAGAGCTGTAACTAAAAATTATGGTGCTAGGTTCAGTCGATTCAATAATTTCAGTCTATCTTTCTTAATTATTTTTTTTGTACTTGCTAACTAACTAATTAACTCACTCGCACTATCGAACCCGTAGGTTCATGGCCGCGCAGACATAAGCTCTCCATACATCCCTATCCTGAGCTAATGTGTTCCAATCATTCCCTGTATAATCTGCTTCCCTCAAATCATAGTTAATGTTATTCTCCCACCTTATTCTTGGTCAACCAACTGGGCGTTTTCCCTCTGGTTTTCCTACAAGAAGCTTCCATGCACGTCTTTCATTCCCTTATTAGTTCCACATGTCCTGCCCATCGCAGTCTATGAGACTTAACTGTTTTTATTATATCTGGCTTCCTATAAAGACCATGTAGTTCACTGTTATGTAGTTTCCTCCATTCGTCTGTCTGTTCATCTCTCTTTGGTCCAAAAATTGTGTTTCTTGTAATCTTGTAAGCTCATGTTTCCCTTAACAGAGATGTAGGCGCTCTTCCCCTACAGGGAAGTATTTTAACCATACTAATTTAGTTACACTTGTTTTCGTATAGATGTCATTTGAGTGGTCCGTGGTCAGCGTTCCGCCTCATACTGACATCTAGGAAAGCAAGGTAGTACTAGGACGGGAAAATTCGGTAAATTTTTGCTTAGAGGGATTTTCATTCAGGCTTAAGGATATTTTACGAGCCTGAAAATCTTCAGACCCACGGCTTAAAGTCCCTCCCGGAGGACTTGCTCTTTGGATTTTTCCTTCCTAAAAAAATCCATCGACCCCGGCCAGGTTTGAACCCGCGACCCTCGGGACCAGAGGCAAGTAACTACTAGTCCACCACGGCCGATTAAAAATTTTCCTAAGAACTTTATTCTAAAATACTCGTAATCTCCTTTCCTCCCCCTTAAAATAAGAGTCCATGTTTCGCATCCATATATTATAACTGGTCTATATCACGTAAAATAATTCAATTTCAATTTTAAATTATTCTCACTTTATATCATGATGACGTGAAAACTGAAGGATATTATTTATGTTAACTCTAAGTTAATTACTCTTTTAGTAATAATTCAATTTAAAACTGAACATAATATAAAATGGAATAACAAGTCGGTGTCAGCTATAACTAGATTTTTTTTCATTTATCAGGACTGTACTGTCTTGAATCTTTGACATTAGAAGTTCTGAAATTTGATTTAATTGTATAAACTTCTACCAACTTTCCAATTATAACAGAAGGTATATTCCCAGTCTAGGTAAATTAATACTTCAACATGCGCTTTTGTTTAACTAATCGAAATTTCAACTTCAAGTTGAAGTCGTAACTAACACTTTTTCTTTTCAATATTTTTCTTTGTTCTTAGCTCCTTATCTTTCTTTTGAATTTGCTTTTCTTACAACTATTCTTCTCCTTTTCATTGTCTCGTTTTGCTTACTTTCATGTATTCAACCTGCCTTTGAATTATTTTTTACTTAAAGGGTCATATCAATGTATATTAAACATATTTGGAGTTTTAGTATAAAACAATCGTACCGGCAATTAAAATCATGGTTAAAAATGATAATATTGGAAAATAAACCAATATAACTTCCTGGGTCGCGAAGTATCATACACAGCGGAAACAGATATAAATATCAAACTAAATAAGTTTAATTCTATAACAAGAACACTAAAAATAACTTTGAAAAATAAAGCCAGGAAAGACTCTATAATGACATTATACAAGACAATGACAGTTCCTATTATTACTTATGGATCCGAAACATGGACAGTGACAACACAACAATCTGCCAGAATACAAGCTGCTGAAATGAAATTCCTCAGACCAATAGCAGGATATCAAAGAACAGACAAAAAAAACATAACACAGAAATAAGACAACAACTAAAAGTAGAGGATTTAAACACAACAGTAGTGAAATACAGAACAAACTGGAAAGAACACTTGGGAAGGATGACTGAGAATAGAATACCAAAAGCAGCATACAACTTATACCACGAGCAAGAAGTTTGGGAAGACCAAAGAAAAGATGGAAACAGCAGCAATTTGGAGCCGAAACAGGCTAGTAAATAAGCCTAAACCGTGATGAAGAAGAAGAAGATTAAAAATAGTGTTATGATTTATTCTCAACTTTATTTCCTTTTGCGTTATCTCTTCAATTTAGTGCTAATGTTTTAATCATTCCCTTCCATTCTCTCTCACTCTCTCTTTCTCACCATCTGCCGTTGCAAGTACTTTCATTCCCCCCTCGCCCGTGGACTATACAGGGACACAATCCTCTAGATCACATACATCTATTTTGGCCACACAAGGACAATAAGAGCCTCCCGGGATGACTAATCACTGATCAGCTACTTTTTGGGGCCATATTCAAGACAAAAAGATGTAAGATAATGTTTAAAATTCATTCATATATTCATCCGAAGTAAGGCGAATATGTTATGGGTGATTCTGATGGTAGATAATATTCGTGGTATATTTTGACCTTCGGGAAGCTACCACATCTGTAATTCCCTAGCAAAGCTACAAAGCACAGCATGAAAATGCTATGATTGCAGTGAAAGACCTGCCCTCGGACAGAATTACGATGGTTGGATGGATTTTGACCATAGAATTTTTTACATTTATCTTATAGATGAGGAAAAGTGCTGAAGAAAGCTCTCATCCAGGAAACATCTACTTTGTTCGTTTCCAGTAAAACACGCTACTATGACAATATAATCTTCTTCGCACATGAACAAAACATGACCGTGATGCAAACATGGTCCAACTTGATAATTTAAAATCGTCCTCGAAGATCGTTAACAACGCTCTGTATTACTAAGATAAAAATGCTCTTAAAAATAAATATATTAGCGAATATCTTAGTATTTAAAAATATTGTACATGCACAAATAATTTGTAATTTATTAAATATTACAATAAAAATGCCACTAGACTTGAGCTTTTGGAAATTATATCGATGTTGGCTTGAAAGAGGTTACTGATAAGGAGCTCCGATTTTCTTTTGGTAGTTAACCCATTCAACTCAGAAGACGAGGTACATTCGCTTAACTTTGCCTGTTATGCATTTTGCAATAATTTGTATATCCCTTGGCAGCGAAATGTTTTGTTAACATTTATAAATAGTAGGCCTATATGTGTTTTGGCCTTCACCCTTATTGTGATCTCAAGTACCGTTATCTTTTGTTCGGTTTGAATGTTTTAAAATAGACAATATAATCATCATCATCATCATCACTCCAGGGATTAGGCAATTGCCCGTTCCGACTTCATAATGCATCAGCCCAACGTCTTCTAGGTTTTCCAACATCACGTCTTCATCTTGCTTGATAATTTCTTGCTAACAATGGATATATCTCCTTACTCATTCCATCCATGTGATCAATCCATTTCTGTCTGTAATTCGTGACTTTATCCAATAAAGGCTGTACTTTCAATTCTTCTCTTATATCCTCATTTCTTATTCTATCAAGTCTTGTACATCCTTTTACTTGTCTTAGGAACCTCGTCTCCGCCGTCTGTATTCTATCCTTCTGTTTTTTCACTGGAGCCCAAGTTTCACATCCATACAATATTGTGGGAACCGCCATAACATTATACATTTTTATCTTGGTTTCTTTTCTAATTTTATTTTTGAATGTTCTCTGTATTGTTCCACACACCGTCTGAAATTTATTTATTTTGGAGTCAATATCTCTTTCCACATTGTAGCCAACATCACAGCCCAAATATTTGAAACTAGACACCTGTTCTATACTTTGATTACAATATAATTTAAGGGGATTTAAATACGGTTTCTGGGGAAATGCATTGAGCATTTAATCTTGAAGCGAATGGGTTAATTACAATAACGGAAAAACGATACAATGAAACAAAAAGAATAATAAGATCTTCTGTGATACAATATGTTTAATATTTCATCGATCTGAATGTAGTGTTGATGTTATGAATACAGGATATAAAAGTAATAGTGAGCTGACAGATAAGTTACAGTAACTGAGATTAGATATGTAAATAATTTGGCGAGGAAGAATAATAGAATAGCAAACTTCTTCTGTCACTCGGAATCTAATAGCATGCTCATTATTATCATAAGTAATGTCACCAGTGATTTTCAAATGTGACGAGTGAATTTATGTAGAGGATTTGTTAGGACTATTAACGAATAAAATTAAGCTGTTTACTCAAAAATCATTATTTAAATATAGTTATTTTAAAATATTTATACATTTAATGTAAACGGCGATGTTTGAAAACAAATCAGAAATGTATGTTTATGTTGCATTTGTTTATCCACTGCAACTTGATCATATTAAATATTTTGTCAAATAGGATCGTAATATTGTAAGAATGCACCCTAGTGGAGAAAAAATGAAGCACATCAAACTGTATATTATAACCGATATTATAGGTTATCAATTAATTTTTTTAGTAAACAACTCAGTAAAATAATTTAAAAACACAATTATTGAACACACAATTATCATATGTGTAGTTCGAAGGAATCTGTTCATTATTTGCTATATTCAACGTATGTTTTGAAGAGTCAGTCACTGCAAAATAATGCTCTGATCAGTTCAGAATATTAAAAGAAGGAGCTTTATCACAAAAGCAGAAGGTGGTAAAGAGAATTCGATAAAGAAGGAATGAAACACGAACGTCATTGGTTGTATATAAAAATTAATTGAAACGTGATTGGTCATTGACTCCCATTTTGGGGCATGAGTTAAATAGTCATAAAATATAGCTAAGTATCCATAACACTACGATTGACTTGATAACCTGACTTTACGTTGCCAAAGTATACATATGTCCCGATCTTCTTGTCAGCTTACCGACCGACTCCGAGAACAATGGATTATACACTAATCTTGGACATTTCAGATTTATCTTTTTCACCCCTCTCATCTCCCACAGTTCTTAAGGATCAAACGTGGACTTAAATGTGTTCAGGACTGTCGCCAATCAGCTTAGCGAATCCCAAAGCTTTGGATTCGACAGTACTTTCGATAATTTTAGCCATTTTATTTTTCACCCCTTGTCATCTTTTCTCAACCCACATCCTGATGGGGACTTACACAGCATCGGGAATGTCACTATTCATCTCAGAGATCTCGAAATCTATGAAAAGTCACTAATATCGGACATTTTAGTTATCTTTCATGTCGACCACTTTCGATGTTTTATATTTCTCCCCTTCTCACCGGCATTCGGTGTTCTAGGGGTAAAACGTGGTTTAAATCTCATAATGACCGCCGCCGTTTAGATTAGCAATCCCGAAAACAGTGATATCGGTCATTTTCGATTATTTTATATTTCATCCCATCTCATAAGTGCTATAGGTATCTTAACACCACAGTTTCTTTTAATATTAAGCTATATTTGTACCAAATCTGGTTAAAATTGATCTAGACATTCTAATTATACTGGAACATAGGTCTACATTAGACGTTTGTGATTATTTTTACATACCGCCCCCTAGGGGTGCTAGGGATCTTTTACTCTTTAGAGCATCTTTTAGCGAATTCTGAAAAAAAAGAGCAACTGAGGTTGACCACAATAAATAAACCACGTTCTCTGACTACCATTAATCCGGGTTCGGGTTTTGTAATTGCTGTTTCTATTAATGTGGATCTAATTTCCAAAGAGGATATCTATCAGGAAATGGCTTACCTTGGGCCCATAGAAGGCAGCCGTTGATTCATCTTTCTTTCTCTGATATATATATACATATAAGAATACTGATTATTAGATACATACAGTGAGTGAACAAGATAATTGTGTTTCAAGAACGCTAAACAGCATGATAGTTAAGGAGCTCGGAATAGTTTCTTACTTGAGTGATTTTCATTACAGGATAGTAAACAACTACTTATACTTGAACAATGAAAGAGGGGCGTTGTTTAAAAGATAACTTTTAATATAAACAAGTTGACTGAGTAAAAATAAATTAATAACAAAAATGATAGTATTTGATCAAACGATCAAAATAGCCATACAGATAAATAAATGAATAACATACCATACATCACGCAACACTCATACATGCGTCCGAGTTTCGGGGATCACCTCTTCCCTAGACTGCCGGACTAACTCAAACAGGCCTCTTCTTGGCCTCAGATCAACTTGTCTATGTAGGATTCCATTTTAACCTTCCAGTCGCATCGTGACCTGGAATCGGATTCCACTCTTGAATCCGTTTAAACAACAAAACGCCGATTGCTAGGATGATCGAATGATACTGTTCTGTTAGTGCACCATGTATATAAAGGTTCCGAGGTAGAGGGGAGATGCGCCGTAGACATGCGCGGCAGAAAGGATGAAGGGGGAAGGGGTAGCTACAAGGAGAACAGGATATTGGCATATTTCATAAATGTTCCAGTGTAGGGAGGAGAACGAAGATACCATACTGAGCCGAAAAATGCACTTTCGGTTCAGTTGTTACCATGAAAACATTTTTGAAAAAAGTTACAGATATTCACCGATCCTATCTTGCAGACACCGAAAATGACCATGACCTAAATTTAAATATATATTATAGCGGCTGCATTTTTTATCTAAACCAAATTTTACATTTATCTAATGATAAATAAAATAACATTGAGATTCATTAAGTAAAATCGGACTATGAAGTTTTGGAAATCATATAACAATCTAGCGGTCGCATTTTATATGTTTCACAACGAAACTCAGTATATATGCTATTACAATATTAAACTTATATATCGTATAGAATAAATTGGACGGCGTTATGCATCAACCGTCTATGTGCTATTATATAAGTTTCGAGAAAAGTGTTTTTAAAGTTTAAGTGAATCTTCACTATTTATTTTAGCGCCAATATAACAATACTGTTTGATACTTATGCATCAACAATCTAAGAGCGGAGACATTTGGCGCTTAGCTGCATGATACAAAATTTAGATTCGAATGTATAATCTGGTTTCATAGCATTTTGTTGCAAAACAGAATCTCTGATAGAACTGATGACGTTTGCATTTTTCTTTAATATTAAGATTGTTTTAAAGATTTGGCGCTAAAAGTGTGTACTTCATGAGCCAGTGCAACAGATGACATCCAAACCTCAATATTTTAAAATGGCGCTTAGCCGGGTTGTTGCATAACATCGTCCAATTAGTTTATTTTTTATAAATATCTTAAATTAAGCGATGGAAACATTTATCGGTTTTCATTATTTAAATTCGTGTCAAATTATACAACCATATACAAATAGGTAAAAACTTAAGATCATACATAATTCGTTTTCGTGCAATCCGACACTTTTAAATTAGCTGGGATCAATTATTGAGTTTCTCCAAATTAACAATATATATTTCGTAAACCAGCTAAATTTGAACATAATTTGACTTCATGAGGAATTTGCTTATCTTACTCGATTCCTGCATTACGGACTTTTTTACAGATCATAATTTACATGTATACCAATTTTGGTTCAAATTTCTTCAGATGTTTCAAACTTACGCTTACATATACACGTACTTACTTACGTACATCAATATATAAAGATTAGATTATGCAATACACATGTTTCCAGAACTTTCTTTTTAGGAATAGAGCATTTTAATTAAATAAAGTGACTCGATGCGGTCACGTAAGGGATATTTCGTTGTAAAATGATCTGCCAGTAACATAAGGGCAAGATTTCCAAATGGAAAAATATATTGATGCAGTTCTGTGAATTCAAATTGCCTTATTAGTTTTCTACCACGCGAGAATTTGTTACGTACTCGTATATAACTTCTCATGTTTATGGCACAACCAGCTTTGAATGAATATTTTCTCTGAAACGAGAATAACTACGAGGATAGTAATTTATCATAAGATAGTGAACATGAAATTCAGTATAAGAAACTCTTGAATAAATGTTATTTTCTCTAATGTTTCCTCCCTATGGATTTTAAGATGATCATTATTACTATTACTATTATTAATAATACTATTATTATTATTATTATTAATTTATATAAATACCAGAGGGAAAGCGCCCAATAAGTAGACCAAGAATGGGATAGGAAAATAATATTAATCATGATTTGAGATATGTAAATTACACGGAAAATGATTGGAAAATGTTAACTCAGGATAAAGGTGAATGGAAAGCTTATGTCCGCGCGCCCATGAATCTCCGGGTTCGATTGTGCCAGTGAGCTTATTATTATTGTTGTTATTACTGCTATGTTCGTTATCTCCAGCTCATTCATTAAATTATTATTCTTCTACCCCCAGTTTCTGCACGGTTATGTTATTAGTTAAAATCTATTATATTGAAATAAACGTGTCTTTCAAATAAATGGTACGAATAGCAAAAAAGGAAGCGTTCTTCTCCTATGGCATCACAGCCCAGAATGAGATCTAACTTACCTCCTTTCCGATCAGTCAATTTTTTTTCGACATGCATTTTGATTATCAGGTCATCTCAAATGCTTTGATTTTATAAATATTATCCTTCAACCGCTGTGGTCTCGAGGTAGCGTGCTGCCTTGTCACGCAGCGGGCCCGGGTTCTATTCCCGGTCGGGACGTGCTCCTGGGCGAGGTTTCTTTCGGGGTTTTTCTTCGCCTGTAAGACAAATGTCAGGAAGCTTAGGGCCCAACAGTCACCGAAAATCATCCGGCCATCATCATCATTATCTTCATCATCCCTCACCGATGTGGAAAGGAACGGGAAGCTACCACACCTATAATTCCTTAGTAAAGCTGCAAAGCATAGCATGAAAATGCTATGATTGCAGTAAAAGACCTGCTCTCGGGCAGAAGTACTATAGAAACCTTCAATGAGCTTTTCAAGTTTCTTATTTGTGCTTATTCTGCACACTTTTCTATACTCTACTGGTCTATATTTTTTCTTATTTTTAAAAATATTTTTCTTTCAAATTCGTTGAGTGAGGTTTCGTTATTTTTGACGCTGTACGTGCTTCCGCTCCCAATAGAACCACAGGCAAAACTATAGTTTTATACATTTTCAGATTTTAGTTTATACCTTCATAAAGGTTGATGATCTCAGAAGTTTAAATTATTCTGGAATCTGAAAGTTACATAAAAAGTGTACTTATGGAATTGCCTAGATATGGAACGTTGAAATTATTAAGACTATTTCAAGTTAATACGAATAAAATTAATATATCCAAAATATGTCAATAAATATTAATCATAGCATAAACCTGCGGTTATGAATGCATGTCAGTCATTTGTAATTTTACTTGTAAATATGACACAAATGAAAGTCGTTTCAATCAGTACTGTCAATTGACAACATGAAATGCAAATTTATCACACATAAAAACTTATTAAAATAATATTTTATAAATGAAGTATTTTATTTTTATTTAGACTTATAATTATAGAGTTAATAATAAACGTGGGAAACTTGGAAGAAGTGGCCGAATTCAAATAATTACGAAATATAACTTATTACAAACAGGAATGAGGTGCACAAAGAAATTAAAAAGAGGTTCAATTCATAAAGAGACCTGAACATCTCCAGATGGTGAAACTCGAAACCACATAGGTAATGTATTAGTTGATAAAAGCTGACACAGTAGCATCATCGACGTTTGATCAGTTAGAGGGACAGACCACAATTCGGATCGTCTTCTGTTTAGGATGAAACCCAAAGAACGGTTGTTGCATATGAGAAGTACAAATGTTAAAGATGATTCTGAAAATTTTGAATTAAATCGCTTAAGAAATGATGAACTGCGGCAATAAAACTAGATGAAAAGTGGTAATAGATTTGAAATGATGTTGTTGTCTAATGTGCTGCATCTAACACTGAAGTAATTAGCAAAAGTCTTGCTCTCCAATATTTTGAGGTCATAGAATCTTCATGTTTCACAGCGATACAATTGTTTTGATTACCTTCGTCCATTTCTTCATCAGGGTGATTGCATAAAATGCATTTCGGTGGAGGCAAAACATTGATTTTGTAAAGGTGTTTTGCCAGACAGTCGTGGCCCGTTGTCATTCAAAAATGTGCTACTTCTGTTTTCTTAGTATATTCGGTATATCAATATGTTTTATTAGGCATAGACTGGATCACCAAAGGAACACTATTATCAGAGGAAAACTTGGAGTAAGAAGTTTAAATGAAGATATACAAAGATACCAACAAGAATGGAAAAATCATCTGAGGAGAATGGCAAGAAATAGACTTCCAAAATTGGCATTCCAATATACCCCAACTGGACGTAGGGACCAAGGAAGACCAAAACATCTGTGGAAATATCAAGACCATCTTCGCTAGGTTTACCGTACAGGCCACATAGCCTAAAACGAATTTGTTCATGATGATGAGATTTGAAATATTGGAGTCTTCAGATGAAAATATGGCAACCGAAGAATGTGGATTAAGGATAAATAGGTCTAATATAGATAAGATTTTTTGTAAAAAAGATTTTAGAAAATAAATTGGAGAATAATTGCACAGTGCATCAACTACGTGTAGGGACACTTAAAAAAGGCATACGATTCAGTTAAGAGGGAGAACTTGTACACTATCCAGCTGAACTTCGAAATTACTAAAAAAAGTTAGACGTATTCCAATGTGCTTAAATTGTACAAAAAATAGTGTGCCGGTTGGCAAATAGCTTTCAGATAATTTTGAAATTCACAGAGGGTTAAAACAAGGAGATGAACTACATCCTCTATTATTCAATTATATACTAGAGCATGCCATCAAATCCTTAGAGAATGGAAATGCCTACAGCTCAATGGTATTAATAATCTATTAGCATATGCTGATCATATTGTATTAGCCTATTAGGCGATAGCGATGAGATAACACAAGAGAAATTGGAGTTGGAATTAAACATAAATAAAACTAAATGGGCCTACATGGTCACACATAGAAATTTATTATATATAATGGAAGTGAACAGTTAATGACAATTGAGGCACATTTTGAAGAAGTGGTTGATTTCAAATACCAAGGAACATTGGCGCAGAGTTATGGAACTCCAGCTAGTTCGAATCACATGAAAGAAGAATTTTTTATGGAATTTTTGTCAGTATGGGACTGATGACCCTTAGAGCATCGTGAGGAATTTTGGGTAGCTATGACAAGTAGTGCCTCGATAAAACCAGCTATTCCGACTTGGGGCTTCCTATACTGATCATCCATCTCTATAATTAACACATGTGGATGTAATGCCAGGAGCCGGATGTGAGCTGAGGGCCTTGTAGGCCTATTGCGTCATGGAGTTTTATTTTAATATCTTGAAAATTCCCTGAGGAAGGTTAATGATTTTTTATTTAATGGAATTTACCATATTGAATTGTTCATATCTTATAAATAAAAATCAATTTGTTTGTTTGTATATTTGTTTGTTTGTTTGTTCGTACTTTATGCGCGGCCATACCGTTGATCCGATTGTGATGGGTTTTTTTGCAAAATGTTCAGGAGATTCCCGGAATGAACATAGGCTATAAGAGAGTTGTGATACTCAACTCCTACACCCTTAAAATCGCCCTTTGTAGTGGGAAACGTGAAAAAAAGTAGCTCTTTGGACGCTTAAATGGCTTACGCTGCCTAAACAATAAGAAATACACAACATTAATGTACACAGAATTGAATATCTCAAAAATCTCTACAAAAAAGTCCCCGACAGCATATGTTTATCTCTTAGGGATAACTCACAAAAACCATTTTTGTTTCATTGATACCAAGAGTCTCGCGCCGTAGGCGAGTGGTTAAGACAAGAAGTCTTGGTGCAGAACTACGGGATTTACGCTGGTTCGAGTCTCTACGAGTGAAGAAATTTTCTCGTGGAATTTCGGCCAGTATGAGACCGGTGCACACTGGGTCAGAAATGGAATCTAGCTGGGGGGGGGGGAAGTGGTTTGACTCACTCTCATCAATTTATCTTTTTTTTTTCACTCTAATATAATTGTTATATGACGGTTCTTAACTTATCTGCAAAGGAGGGTACAATTCTAATGTTTATGAAGACAATTTAAACATCGGAAGTTCGGAAGTTGCCGATGGTTAAGAACTCATCTGGTCTGTATCCCAGTTGCGTTATTAGCGTTGTGTGTTCATCCGATTTGGATGATTTTTTTTTTCTGTATGCTTGAGTGGGTCCCTGGATAGTTTAGATTCACAATTGGACTTGGTAGGTGGCGCGGCGATCGGGTTATAGGATTTTTTTATGTCAGATGCGTAGTCATCTGCATTATCGTTATGTTCCTACATAACTATGTGACGTCATCATTCACACTTCTTGAGCCACAACAAAAGGTTGTAAGAGGTTTTCTTGCGAACTTATTTAATAATATCTAATTATGTCCTAATTGCTAAATTGTATGGTAAAAAAGTAACATATTTTTATCGTCCGCCCATGACATGAGAATTGAACGTTCGGGCAGGACAACGTCTGCTAGTATTAATTAAAATTTAGTTTATATAACAGGTGAATGGAGAAAACTACATAACAATGAACTACATGATCTTTATAAGGAAGCCGGATATAATAATAAGAACAGTTAAATCTCGTAGACTGCGATGGGCAGGACATGTGGCACGAATGGGGAATGAAAGAGGTCAATGGAAGCTTCTTACGGGAAAACTAGAGGGAAAATGCCTAGTTGGTAGACCAAGAATGAGGTGGGAGAATTACATTAACCATGAATTGTGGGAAGTTGATTTTACAGAGGATGATTGGAAAACATTAGCTCAGGGTAGGGATGTGTGGAGAGCTTATGTCCGCTCGGCCATGAACCTACGGGTTCGATAGAGCCAGTGAGTTACTTATTTAGTTAATATATTATATTATGGTAATTATTCAGAATTTTACGACCGATGTCACAGCGCCTGTCTATGGGTCAGTTTCACCAACAGAGGTAACTGTATTACGCCAGTTTAAGCTATGCATTATACACGGGGAAAACTGGCGTAATACAGTTACCTCTGTTGGTGAAATTGGCCCTATGACTGCTTTGGTTATCTTATAATAATAATAATAATAATAATAATAATAATAATAACGCTTTATTTGAGCTGGCAGAGTTAAGGCCATAAGGCCTTCTCTTCCACTCAACCAGCGAATAGTAAAATTATACAAAAAATTACATACATATTACAATTTTAAGATATTAAAATACAGACTAAACAAAATACAAAGATGATGTGATCTAATACTAGCTAATACTAACAAAAACACAGAATATAATAAAATTTAAATTATGTAAAATAAAGTAAGTAGCTTCCTAGATTACTATTAATGGAATGCTCTATATAGTTGTTATGCAGTTAATGTTTTCATTGTGTCGAACTTAAGATATCAGTTAATTTGGATTTAAATAATGATAGCGATTGACAGTCCCTGACATGACTGGGAAGTGAGTTCCAGGCTCTAGTCATAGATATTGTGTAAGATTCAGAGTATAGACAGGTCCTGTGTTGTGGTATCAAAAGTAAAGAAGAGTCTTGTGATCTTGTTCCTAAATTGTGATGAGCCGATAAATTTTGAAAACGTGTTGTTAAATAACTTGGTAAATATGTGTGCAGAATTTGGAATAGTAAGGTATATGAATGTAAAGTTCTTCTGTCATTTAGGCATAACCATGATAAGGCCTGAAATGAAGGAGGCACGTGGTCATAACGACGGAGATTGAAGATAAATCGAATGCACGCATTATGAGCACGCTGTAGTCTGTCAGATAGATCAGTTGTCAGATTTGATGGGGAGTTAACTATAACAGTCTCAAAGTAGCCTTTAAAATGCTGTGGGCAATCTCTGATAAAATGTCATTGAATTGAAAAGCTCATAACCACGGTTGGCAAGCCTTAATACACTTTTTCATAAAATTTACTGTTTTTTTGTAGTACATAGTCATATAACAAATAGTTAACATCAACATCCGGTTAGAGCCTCGGGGGAAAATATGAAAAATGCATTAACTTCATAGTTTTAACAAGATTAGGCATGTCTAATTATGGAACACTTAGGTTGCTAACCACATTCTAGTATCTCACGCAATAACAATGTCGAGGGTTTGGGTGTGGTTCTATCCCGTTACGGTATGTCCGGATTCTACTGTCGATAATTCACGGGCGAGGCCAGTCCCTTTTAATGATAACCCTCATTTTTCTATTTTTACGCTGGGTATTAATAGAACGCTTTAACAATTATTTTAACAGCGATATTTAAAAATCTACATCATCGTAAATCAAAGATTTATTGACTCTTCACTTATCAGTCCATCTGATTTCTGTTCGTTCCCTCTCGCAAACTCTCTTTATTCCATACACCATAACAAAATTATTGATACAGCCTGTATGGAGTAACAATTAGCGTGCTGTCAACTCAGGGATCCTGGTTCTGTTCATGTTTGTGAGACAACTGATTAGCAACTGAATTATGAATAGTAGCAAAACTTCACTTAAAAACTGAAACTAAGGTTTAGGGACTACGCCATACTAATCACATGACTCATTGGAATGTCCTGTACTGGACTGTGACACCTATCACTATAATCGGCATTGATTCTTTGGAGCTCTTGTGGCATGTATTTATGTATATTCTTCTTCCTCCTCCTCTTCCTCTACGCATGAAAGCTGGCAGCTTGTTACGTGTTCATTCACTTCAGGTCCGGGATATGGTGAAGTCCTTTCATCGTAGTTGTTGTCAACCTAAAGTCCTTTATGTATATTATAAGTTTGCAAATACAGATAGAATACCTTCGATACTTTTTATATTTAGGTATAATTTTGCATCTTCTATAACATAGCTGTTAATCAGTGCTCACTAGATGTGAATAGGCAGTCCCCCTTCTACCCTCATACAGGTGCACTCCCAATGAAACAATACAACTGACAGGTGAGTAACAGTTTCTTACCTTATCAGCCTATCGGATGTAGGGTTGAATAGGAGGGGCGGGACAACTTTAACATCTAATGAGCACTTATTAACAGATGCGTTCTATAAGATAGATATATTTACATTTATTTAAATGTAAAATTAGAGTAAACGGATTTCTATTCTCCTCTCTAAGTTTAATATGTTAATGTCATCATCTATACAAGTGTTAAGCCAAATGCGTGTTACGATCTCATAAAGGAGGAATTTTCCATCCAGCACTTTTTGGGACATCCCATAGACCTCTTCTCGTGGGGTTGGTAGTGAATTACTGCTTTTGGGATTCTAGAGGATCTCATCCGCCGCAGGTGGCTCTCCAGTTGTTTTGATAATACTCTGTATAAAATGGAGCATTGGTACCAAAATACTTTCATACATAATTTGCTCATTACGTTTATTGTCCCATTTTATATATCTGCAGTTCGTCTCATAAATTTCATTTCATTAACTGTTATTCTGCTTTCCTCCATTCGTCTCAATGTCCATAATATGATAATGTAGGAAATGCAGAATATCGTGAGTTATAATTTGAATGCTAAAATTAAATAATACAGTTAACTATTGGCATATTGACATATCAAGTAAATATGTTAATATTACTATAAATGGGTATTCTTGTGTGTTAGGCTATTATACAGGGTGTTCCGAAACTGTTCGTTCAAATTAATACAGGAGGTAAAGAACATCAAAACAAACATATTTTGATGAGGAACATAAGGTCTCAGAAGTCAACTTGTAATGTTAGAGAACATTTTATTAGTGGTGCAGACGTATACTGTTGTCGGTGCCGCTGGCTGGGAATGTGTGCTGTTTGGGCACATGTGAATCCACAAGATACTCGACCTCGTGCTCATCAACACTGATTTGGTATTAATGTGTGGGCCGGCATTCTAGGTGACAGGTTATTTGGATCATACATTCTTACATTCCGCCTCAATGGACGAAGATATCGCATCTTCTTGGAACATCTGTTGTTAGAACTGCTGGAGGATGTAGTGTGAATGTGCTTCCAGCACGATGGTGGGGCGCCAGCCAATTTCAGCATTGCTGTGAGGAATCATCACAGAGCCACCTTCGGGAATTACTGAATCAGCCGACGTGGCCCTCTGGCCTAGCCTCCCACGTTACCTGATCTCACATGTCAAGATTTCTTCCTCTGGGGGAATATGAAGCAGCTGATGTATGAAACCGTTGTGGAAACAGAAGAAAATCTCGTCGCTAGAATTGCCGTCGCTACTGAGACCACTATGGACATGAAACGAATCTTCGAACGAACACGACAATCAATCGTCAGACGATGTAATGCGTGCATACAGGCCAATGATCGTGCATTTGAGCAATTCCTGTGAATGCTAGTGCTACAATTAGCTTGTTAAACTACCTTCTGTGTAAATCGTCCCTAACATTAAAAATTGACTTCAGATACTGTACGTCCCTTATCAAAATAGGCCTATGTTTGTTTTGATGTTCTCTACCTCCAATAATAACTAGAATGAATAGTTTCGGAACACCGTGTATTGACTGTCGTACTATGTGGTTAGGTTTGGTTTAGTTAATTTAGCTTATGAAATATGAAAAACTGATGCAGTATGAAAAGAGAGTTAAATGAAACCTGCAGAGAAAACTGTTACATTAGTTTAGAAGATTTATGCCTTTAACCAATCCTCTTTTAGTACTGTTGTGCCGTTACCAGTCTGCTAGCGAAAAGAGTAAGAGAGCGCGTGCGAGGAAAACATAAATACGTACAATCCGCTGCGAACCCAATTGCGTATAGAGAATTTTTATTCTTGCGCCAACTCTATTTCTCCGTCTAATAAAAATGTATGTCCATCATTTATTCTCATATATTCAAATCCAAAGTTTTAAGTTTTCTATCACGTTTTCCAAGAAATAAGGGTTGAAAAAATATGAGATTAGTACAGTCAATTCAAAATGTTTATCTCCATACTACAATGACTCTTAAACTGTAATTTTTCAAAGATCCTCGTTGGGGATAAGTAAAGAGACAGAGTACTGCGTTTCGCGTGAGCGCCGCATTTATCATAAGTAATGCCATGAGTGAATTTATCTAGAGAATTTGGAAATCAAGAGAGGCATTTGTTAGAACTATTTAACGAATAAAATTAAGCTCTTTACTAAAAAATTATTATTTGAATATAGTTACCGGTATTTTAAAATAATGATATAGTTAATGTAAACGGCGATGTTTGAAAACAAAATAGAAATGTGAGATTCTGTATATTCACTGCAACTCGATCATATTATTTATTGCCAAATAGGATCGTAATATTGTAAGAATGCACTCTAGTGGAGAAATAATGAAACACATCAAACTATTATAATCAACATTATAGGTTAATCATTTATACTTTGAATAAACAACTCAGTAAAATCACTGAATCTATTCATTATTTGCTATATTCAATGTATTTGTTGGAGAAAAATAATGGTCTAACCTGTTCAGAATATTAAAAAAGGAGGAGCTTTCTTTATCACAAAAGCAGGAGCTGATAAAGATAAATCGATAAAGAGCGAGGTAAAACACGACTGTCATTGGTGTAAAACAGAATTCATTGAAACGTGATTGGTCATTGATTACCATTTGCGACATGAGTTAAATGGTCATTAGAAATGTCACAAGTGATTTCCAAATCATCGATAAATTCACGAGTCACATTTATCTAGAGGATTTGGAAAACAAGAGTGTCGTTTGTTAGGACTATTTAACGAATAAAATTAGGCTGATAACTCAAAAATCATTATTTAAATATAGTTACCGATATTTTAAAATATTTATATATCTAATGTAAACGGCGATGCTTGAAAACAAATCAGAAATTTATGGTTATGTTTCATTTGTTTATTCACTACAACTTGATCATATTATTATTTATTGCCAAATATGATCATAATATCTTAAGAATACGCCCTAGTGGAGAAATAATAAAACACATTAAACTGTATAATATAAAGAACATCAATTTATTAATATATTAAGATAATTAAAATCAATATTTAAAAGCACAATTATTGGACACATAATTATCAAATGTGTAGTTCGAAGGAATCTGTTCATTATTTGCTCAATTTAGTGTATTTGATGGAGAGTCATTCACTGCAAAATAATGCCCTGACCTATTCAGAATATTAAAAATGTGGAGCTTTCTTTATCACAAAAGCAGGAGCTGGTAAAAAGAATTCGATAAAGAGTGAAGTGAAAAACGACTCTGATTGGTTGTAAAACAAAATTCATTGAAACGTGATTGGTCATTTGGAGCATGGGTTAAAGTAGTCCCAAATAAACGTCTCGTACAACGTCGTACTTGTGTCGTTCGCCATGCATTCTGAATAATCTCCACCTAGTACCACCTCATATGCTTTCTAAAGCCGTATAGATTGTAGCAGAAGAATTCTAAGATACATTGACTTGGGGATACAGGTTATTTCGCCCGATGCAACCCGAATAAAGAAAGGTAGTTAATATTTTAACATCTCAGGTCATTAGCTCCACAATTCAAATCTGGGTGGGAAGGGTGATTTATTACTATATATACTGCTATTACTTTCGTTTGAATTGTGAAATATTATCTGGGGTGTTTCATGTGATATATGTTCATATTATATATATATATATATATATATATATATATATATATATATATATATATATATATATATAGTCCACCGCTGAGGTCTCGAGGTAACGTGCTGCCTTGTCGCGCAGCGGGCCCGGGTTCGATCCTCGGTCGAGACAGTTTTTCTGGGTGAGGTTTTTATGGGGATTTTTCTTCACCTGTATGACAAATGTCAGGAATACTAAGGCCCAAATGGTCCCCGAAATCATATGGCCATTATCATCATCATCATCATCCTTCACCGTTGTGGAAAGCAACGGGAAGCTACCACACCTACAATTCCCTAGTATAGCTGCAAAGCATGGCATGAAAATGCCATGATTGCATTGAAAGACCTGCCCTCGGGCAGAATTACTATGGATTGATATAAATTCATCCAAATAAATTCACTGATTATCTGACTTCCTCAAGAAATTCATAATTAAAAATTGGAATAGTACTGAGTTTATCAGGCACATTTTCTATCATTATTTAATATAGTAAGCCTACCTCAATTGCGATCTTAAATTATTTTTAAAATATATACTTTCTTTAATTGTTTTATTTTATATGTTAGTTTGATATAATTATTTTAACACCACAATCATATTTATTTGTATTTATCCATACCTCAATTTTTCACGCGTTTCATTATTCAATTTTGCTTTCACCATAATCAAATATGATATTCTAAAATCATATTCTTTCACATTGAAATATTTTAGTTCAGTAACTGAATGTATTTAACCCTGGAAAATGATGTATATAGATAGCTCTATAACCAAGATGCAAGTCCTCGAGGAGGGGCTTTAAGCCGTGGGTCCCGAGTCTGAACATTTTAGACTCGCAAAATATCTAAGCAAAATTTACCCATCTCCTTTATCTTACTAATACCTTAGTTGGCTACTAGATGCCTCATTGGATCGGTTTGTTGATTGCTGACCACTCATGACAACTTTAGGTAAATAATCGTAACTAAATTAACTTGGTCTACTAACTCCTAACAAAAGGGGAGACTTAAGCTAAATTGGGATGTTACATCATTGTAGATTGATCGAAATGGTAAATTGTAGGTTTTCTAACTTCATGTGCTATTTTCCTGTCCTTTTTCATAAGTAATGCCACGAGTGATTTCCAAATCATCGATGAATTCACGACTCACGAAGTGAGGAGTGAATTTATCTAGAGAATTTGGAAATCAAGAGTGGCATTTGTTAGGACTATTTAACGAATAAAATTAAGCTCTTTACTAAAAAATAATTATTTGAATATAGTTACAGGTGTTTTAAAATATTTATATAGTTAATGTAATGGGCGATGTTTGAAAACAAATTAGAAATGTGAGGTTATGTATATTCACTGCAACTCGATCATATTATTTATTGCCAAATTGGATCGCAGTATTGTAAGAATGCATTCTAGTGGAGAAATAATGAAACACATCAAACTATTATAATCAACATTATAGGTTAATCATTTATATTTTGAATAAACAACTCAGTAAAATCACTGAATCTATTCATTATTTGCTATATTCAATGTATTTGTTGGAGAAAATAATGGTCTAACTTGTTCAGAATATTTAAAAAGGAGGAGCTTTCTTTATCACAAAAGCAGGAGCTGATAAAGAGAAATCGATAAAGAGCGAGGTGAAACACGACTGTCATTGGTGTAAAACAGAATTCATTGAAACGTGATTGGTCATTGACTACTATTTGCGACATGAGTTAAATAGTCAATTAAATTTATATTTTTAAAAAATCAGCTTAATTATTAAACCTTATGAACTTCTAAAAATATTTGAAATATCTACCTTTATATTACAATAAATAAAAAAGTAAACATGAAAACATTAGTAAATCAAAATCTAATTAATCAAAACAATAGATAACTACAAATGCAAATATGTTTAAAACCACACAATAGAGGTTAGTTTGTGAAAAGCACACGCAAATAAAGTGCCACATTCTTTACGCTTCGGCATTCCACATGATGTGATTGTTCTAAAATCAATATTTAAATTGCAGTTTATCACTTGTAGGTTATTTTACCAGTAAATAAAGTAAGTCTTGATTATTAATCAATACTAGTAAAATTTATACCAAATTCCGTTGAGGTGAAGTTATATGATGAAAGTTAAAAATTAAATTGCACCTGTTGGTAGGTGCTGTCGTCCTCAACTTTATTAAAATATTGTATATTAAAATTAACTGGAGCACTTCCGAAATTTTTAGATTTTTTAAATATATGCGAAAATTAAATTGTGAAATTATATTAATTTAAAACTCTATAGACACACCAAAGATATATAGGGGCTAAAATTGCTGGAAATGTTACAAACATTTGTACAAAAACATAATGTCGCACTCTATAATTATATAAATATGATATTAAATTGTGCACACGGATTTGTTAAATCTCGGATGGGTGGATAAAGAGGGATATCTCTGAAATTGTGAAAAATGAGTTATCTAGCTAAAAATAGTAACATTTTTTTTTCATCATAAAACTAAAATATTGATATTATAGGACAGAGCAATATCTTATATTAGCAATAGTGATTAGTATATCCCACAGTGTATTTCATGGTATCTCATAATTTTGAATTCTTGGTATAAGAAAGGAGATATAACAGATTGCAACAACTATAGAGGCATCTCATTACTTTCAACTTCGTACAAAATTCTAACAAATATATTAGCAAGCAGACTTATACCTTACATTGATGACATTCTAGGAGATTATCAATGTAGATTCAGAAGAAACAGGTCTACAACAGATGAGATTTTTTTAGCATAAGCAGATTTGAGAAAATAAATGGGAATACAATGGCACTGTATATCAACTAGGCCTATATGTAGAGTTAAAAAAAATATGATTAATTAAAGAGGGAGAAGTTATATAGTATCCTGCTGGAGTTCAGAATTCCTAAAAAGATAATTAGACTTATACGAATGTGTCTAAATGGCACAAAGAGAAGAGTGCGTGTAGGCAAACAGTTTTCGGATATTTTAAAATCCGCAATGGGTTGAAACAAGGAGATGCACTATCTCCTCTACTATTTGATTTTGTACTAGAGCATGCCGTCAAATCTTTAGAGGATAAAGAATATCTACGCTGTTAGTTTATGCTGATGATGTAGTGTACTATTGGCCGATAGCGAGGAGATACTAAATGCCAACACGCACACTTTTAAGTAACACCAAGAAATTGGGAATGGAAGTAAATATCAATAAAGCTAAACATATGTTCACACAGAAATACATTATACAATGGAAATTTAATTTATTCTTCCAGTTCTATTATATGGTTGCGAAACATAGACGTTTACTTTAAGGGATGAAAAAGATTACTAGTATTTTGTAACAGAGTTCGTAGGAAATATTTTGGACGAAACAGATATGATCAGACAGGCGAATGAAGAAAACTTCATAACAGTGCGTACCCTATACAGCCTTTGGAAAGAATGTTGGCTTAACTCTTGATAACGGAAAATTAGAATTAGTGGTTCGATAGTGCCAGTTGGTTAGTGAAAATGGTTAGTTACGTAATATTTTAAAATAACAACAAGGGTATTTATTTATGTAAAAACTCAAATTTAACAGTATGTCCGTCGCCGTGGCGTAGTCGGTAGAGTCCCTACCTTCCACTCCAGCGAGCCGGGTTCGTTTCCCGGCGGGGTAGGGGATTTTTAAATCTCCACCTTGAGTCTGGGCGTGTGTCTTGTCTTTGTGTCTATGGGTGAGAATAACAAAAAGTTATCAAAAAGGTAAAACAAGAAGGAAAACAGTGTAAACGAAAAGAGGGAGGAAAAAAAGAAAAAAAAAAGACGGTATAACTCTTAGAAAGTTTGCTATATACAAACTTAATAACTACTATTCTAGTGGAAAGTTAAGCTCATTATTTTTTTATTCAGATTCTCTTATGTATTTTCTTCACTAATTATTAACTGCTATAATTAATTAACTTACTTGCATTATAGAACCCGGAGACTCAAGGCCGCTAGGATATATGCTGTTCATCTCTCTTTGGTCCAAACATTTTCCTAAGAACTTTATTCTCAAATAATCGTAATCTCCTTCCTCCCTTTAAGTAAGAGACCATGTTTCACATCCATATAATATAACTGGTAGTATGATAGTTTTATATTTTTCAGTTTAACGTTTTTTTGAAAGTCATGAGTCTCTGTAATGCATAATAGCACGCATTTCCAGAATTGAGCCTATGTTTAATTTTCTTGTGCATCTCATTCCTGTTTGTGATTATTATTCACCCACTTTCTCAAAATGTCCCTCATTTGTCATTAGCTGTTCATTTCCAGTATATAATGTATTTTTATGTGTGACCATATAGTTAGTTTTATTGATATTTACTTCCAGTCCCAATTTCTTAGTGTTACTCAGTAGAGTGTGCGTGTTGTCCTTTAGTATATCCTCGCTATCGCCCAATAGTACATCATCAGCATAAACTAATAGCTTTATTAATATCATTGAGTTGAAGGCCTTTTTCATCCTCTAAAGATTTGATGGCATGCTCTAGTACAAAATTAAATAGTAGAGGAGATAGTGCATCTCCTTGCTTCAACCCATTCTGGATTTCAAAAGTATCCGAAAACTGTTTGCTATACGCATGTTTGTCTTTGTGCCATTAGACACATTCGTGTAAGTCTAATTAACTTTTTAGGAATTCCGAACTGTAGCAGGATACTATATAACTTCTCCCTCTTAATTGAATCCTTTGCCTTTTTGAAGTCTACGTACAGTTGATGTACAGTACCATTATATTCCCATTTGTTTTCTAAAATCTGTCTTATGCTAAAAATCAGATCTGTTGTAGACCTGTTCCTTCTAAATCCACATTGATGATCTCCTAGATTATCATGAATATAAGGAGTAAGTCTGCTTATTAATATATTTGTTAGCATTTTGAATGAAGTTTAAAGTAATGCGATACCCCTATAGTCGTTGCAATCAGTTTTACAATCATGCCCTGTATAATTCACCTCCCTCAAATAATAGCTAATGTTAATTTCCTATCTCATTTTTGGCCTTCTGGGCGTTGTTCTTGTTTCCGATCTCAGACATTCTTGTTAGCGACTTTACTACAAGATTTAATGAAGTACAACTATATTGGCTTAAATTCCGTATCAGGCTTCGAGTATTAAAGAATAAACTTCATATAATAGCATCTCTGTTTATTTTGTCTGCATCAAAACACAATCACATTAGATATAAATCAATCGTAGCGAGAGGCAGTGAAACATCCACCGCCAAGTTTTACATTTTTTCTTCTTATTTGAACTAAAATATTGTCGCAGTATCCTGTCTGGTCTGTTTTTTTAATTCCTTTTGGCGTAATATAAACAACACAGGTGATGTCGAAAAAACTCAACTATATCTTTATTTAATTCTACAAACTCTCCTTGATATTCTACTCACAATCTGCTGTAATAATTTATTCTGTTTTAAAGTTTATCTATCACACAATTATTTTACAAAGTTTTTTCTCTTTCGCAGCTCACTGCATCGCTATCAATTCAAAACTGACTCGCTGCCGATCCCAGCAGCGGATTATATAGGGCGGGGAAGGAAATTTCCCGGCTCCCTATTGAGACTTTTCCAATATGGAAATTTCTGGCGTCGATCTTTCCCGATAGATGAAGTAGAGGCGTGGAGGAATCTCTGGAACGGAGGTCTAGATACATCGATGATCTGCGCAGGTCTTTCGACTTGCGAGCAGCGACTCACAAATCAATTTCTACTAACGTGAGTCCTCTATTATCGTTTTAGCCCGCGAAATTCAAACGATGTTATTAGGATGCGTCAGAATATGAAGGGTCTCAGTTGATATAGAACTTGTATTGTTTACATGCATGATAATAATAGATTGCGAATATGTCATATACACAAACAAAACATCACCACTCTGCACCCTCTCGTAGTTTTTATGATTATTACGAAAACTAAATGCCGCCAAATTGTCCCTTTTTATATACAAGCACATATATACCACATATACAGAGTGTTTCAGGAACTCATCGACATTTTTTTCGTAAATGATACGTCGCACGAAGATGATCATTTTTACTAAAAGGGCATATACGAGTATTTAGAAGCACGTCATTTATGATTTCTGAGAATTTGTCAAGGTGAGCACTACGCCACGTACAGTCAACGGCTCAGATAAAAGCAACCACTAGGAATGTCTTACACAGCATATTATGTCATGAGGGATTGTAATATCTGAACCTTTCAGTCTCTCAGCAGGCGCGTTGGTTCCAAGTCCCAAGTCTTATGAACAATCATCGGTAGAATTCGCCTGAAATAAACACGCTGTTGCGTGATGTATGACCGTTCCTTTATTTGTGGACGTGTTTGGTTGGGTTTCCTTTCTCGTATCTCGTTCCGCTCTTTCATTTAATTCTTCTACTGACTGTAACCATGTCCTATTTAGTTTTTCTGTTCTATTCCATAGTTTTCCGCCCTAGAGCAGGTCTTTCACTGCAGTCATAGCATTTTCATCCTATGCTTTGCAGCTTTACTAGAGAATTATAGGTGTGGTAGCTTTCCGATTCTTTCCAGATGATGTTCGGTGACCGTTTGGGCCTCAAAGCTTCCTGACATTTGTCTTACAGGTGAGGAAAACCCCCGAGAAAACCTCACCCAGGAAGCTTGTCCCGACTGGGAGTCGAACTCGGGCCCGCTGCCTCGAGACACAAGCGGTAGACATTTAGTTGTTATTCTGTGTCGTATGCCTTCACTCACCTTACCGGTACTTCAGTTTATTATGAGGGATTGGACGAACAGGTCCAATTGCGGGTCCAGCACATTCACCTGACTTAACAGCTCTTCATTCTTTTCTTTGGAAGCTTGCCAAAAGCGTGGTATATGAAACTATATTTTCCATCAGAGCTTAGCTGAAACGCAGGAACGAGTGACGCGTTTCAACACATCAAAAATAATCCTGCCATGCTAGATAGAGTTGGACGATCATGGAAGGGATTTTATCAATATTTGTATTTAATGCAAGAGGATTATTTGATTCGATTTGATGTAAAAATAATAAATGAATTGTAATTGTTGCTGCAAATGTATCAAGCGTGCAATGAAGCATTAGGACAGACTGGTTAATCAAATGTAGTGAAATATCAGCACATGCCTTTTAAAGCAAATAGTTTAATGAATATGTCGAAGATCGGATGAACCAAGAGTCTCTTCTCAGGGAGGATAAGGTGACATCTAGTTGGCGTCACTTATTTTATTCGCAAATTTTCTTCTTTATTTATGAAACTTGTTCATTCGCGGTTAAATCAAAACTTCACTTTCCGCCTAATCGTTAAGTATTAGATTTACGTGATTTTCCAAATAAGCTAAATATTTAAATATTATATCAGTTTCACATATTTGAAGCAGTAACGTGGACTATAAATTCCAAATTGAAGTCAAAAGTGCAATCTACAGAAAATGGATTTTTAATAAGATCTGCACGATGCTCTAAACTACAGGATCAGAAATAATATTATCCGAGAAAAAATTAAGTTTAACGAAACGATTATACAATTTGTGAGAAATAAACGGTTACAATGGTTTGGGCACGTGAAGAGGATGATTGGAGATATATAGAGTGATTCAGGAATATGGCTATACGTTTGATCGCATTTTGTGGCTAAATAGTATTATTAAAGGAAATATGATGTTATAATTGGAAAGGGAATCCTTCAAATTACAACAATAGAACAAAACAAATCGCTGCTCGCGTGCAGCTTGGCGGGTTCAATTTTGTGGGCTAGCATCGAACGCCTCCACAATTCTCTTCATTGTTTCTGCATCCGTGCTAATGCGAGGCTTTGCAGGAGGTTTGAGTTTCTGCATCCTTCCCGTTTCCAGCAGTCGTTTTCTCCACTTCCCCACAGTTGATGGCTGCAATGCTTCGTTAAGCTCACGTTTTGCCCGTCTTGCGGCCTCACGATCATTAGTATACGTTATTGCCCATGCAGCAATTGTAATTTTCTGTTGCATATTCAACGCCATTTTGACTAATGCCATAAGTTCTACACTGTTTTGTTTTATTCCATTGTTGTAATTTGAATAATTGCCTTTTCAACGGTAATTTCATATTTTCTGTAATGGTAATATTTTCTTCACAAACGCGATCAAATGTATATCCATATGTATGATTCACCCCGAATTAATATTCCTCTTAATTCATTGTAAAACACCGTTGAGGTTCAGCATCATCATAGTACATTCATGAATTTAGGTCATTTGTTGACCTGTTTCGGCCTCAAGAAAAACACCATCCAGAAGTCCTGGTCTTCTTCTTCTGCAGGTTGATATCTTAACATTTGTTTGGCTATCCTGTGATCTTCCATTCGATGAACATATTGCATCCATCTTGACTTATAATCAGAAATTTGTTTTCTAAAGGTTCCATGTGTAATTCTTCTGAGATGTCTTCATTTTTTTGGTGATCTAGTAGTGTGTATCCTGCAGTCCTCCGAAGGTATCTCATTTCAGCAGATCTAAGTCTCTGTATATTCTTCTGTTTCAACGTCCATACTTCGCTACCATACAAAAGAGTTGGAAGAGCCAGTATTTTATACACTTTTAGTCTTGAATGTTTTTGTACTAACTGTGACTTGAAGATAGAATTTATTAACCCTAAATTCTTAAAAATGTTGATATTTTTGCATTTACATCCTTTTCTTCTTCATATGAGATATTGCATCCTAGATATGTAAAATTATTCACCTGCTCCAAAATTTTATTGTCCAGTACAATTTTACTTCTGACAGGATCTACACCTTGAAATTTCATAATTTTTGTTTTCTCTGTAGATATCTTCAATCCATTTTCTTCTGTAATTTTAAGTTCATACAGACCTTTCTGCAGATTATCTTCTAAATTTGCAATTATTATTTGGTCATCTGCAAACAATAGGGTGCTTAATTTTGTATTTTCTGATATTCTGATTCCAAATTTATATTTCTTGTTCCAGCAACATACTACTTCGTTGATATAAATCGCAAAGAGTGTTGAGGTTATGCAATATAATGTTAAAATATGAAAATAGATATCCTCAACTAAATTAACTCTGTTTAAAAAAAAACTTCGTCGAGTGGCTAAAACAATGAAGACCTTTAAACATCAAGTTTCATGTTCTGCATTCTATTTGGTACCGAGTCATCTGCATTCTATTCAGTACCAAATAGAATGCAGAAAGTGAAACTTGGGTTCGAAATGCCTTCATTGTTTTAACCACTTGACGAAGTATTGTTTTAAGCAGAAGTTGATTTACTTGAGGACGACTGCTATATCAGGTATCTATTTTAATATTTTAACATTATGAAGATAGATTGCTAATTAGGAGTTTGGATTGCCAATTAGGAGTTTGGAGTGGATTCCAAATCGGAGGAAAAGAAGAAGGAGACATAAGAAGACATGGATGGAGGGAATTATGAAATTGAGAAGGACAGAGAACTGCATAGGATGGTTACTGGGAGGATAGAGACGAATGAAGGAAGAGAACCAAAACTTAACATAGGTCACAAGAATCTGATGTTTGCAATTAAAAACCTGTTAAATATATAATAACACATATATTTGAATACTTGAAGCTATGACCTATCCTTCGGGAGCCTAATATAATAAGCTTGACTCTACCTCTTTATAGGGAGTCCAAAATAGTTCCCTAACAGAAATGTATATCGTCAGGTGTGCGTCCTCTTGCCATTATTTCACCACAAGCAATATATTTTAATCACTTTCAAATACTTGAAGCCACGACATTTCTATAGGGAGCTTAATATATCAATAGGCTACTTGACTCTACCTCTCTCTAGGTCAGGGGTCAGCAATTGACGGACCGCGGTCCATATCCGGACCGGTTAAATATAGAATTAATACAAATATTTAAAACCGGTTAAACATCGAATAGAACCAGTTTACTATATTTCATGTTATGATAGTATTATTGTTGGCTCGGTTGGCTGTACTGCTTATGGTCGGAGAATTGACTGAAGATGAACGGGATTCAGTTTGAAACCTGGTATCGTGAAAAACACGAAATTTATGAGGTGAGGTATTTCATTATTACTCTGACCATATGTTAACTTTATCATAAACTTATTAATAATTATTAGAGTTAATAACTGTGTACTACTGTGCTGTCCCCTCCATGGTATCTTTACCTTGTCGTGGTGGAGTGGCTTGGGTGCTTAAATGATCCAGAGAGCTATGCCTGCGGTAGCATTGCTGCCGATAGGGTTACCCATGCCGGACTGGTCGAAGGTGATAAGCCAGACGAAAAAAGTACCTTGGTCGAAAGAGTGACGATCTTTCACCGTAAAAATACAACTGTCAAGAAATGTGGACATGGGTTCAACTGGGGTAAAATTTTCCGGAGGTCAAATAGTCCCCCATTCGGTTCTCCGGGTGGGGACTACTTCAGGGAACCCATGCCAAAGGCTCAAACACACTTCTTGTAGGAAAGCCAGAGGGAAAACACCCAGTTGGTAGACCAAGAATGAGGTGGGATAGGGATAGGGATGTATAGAGAGCTTATGTCCGCGCGGCCATGAACCTACGGGTTTGATAGTGCCAGTGAGTAAGTAAGAGTAAGTAAGTACTACTATGCTGTATCCTTTTAGTATTTATCATGTATTTTGTTTTATTTATGCAATTGATACCCATAACATAATTTAAATAATTTCCTTATAATATCAATTACTTAATAAAAGCTTCGTATGTTTAATCAATTGTGGTTCCGGACCTCGACTGAATTTACTTATTTGAAAATGGACCTCCATGAAATCTAATTGGTGGCCCATGCTCTTAGGAGTCCGAAATATTTCACTAACGGAAATTTATACCGTAGTTGGGCGTGTGTCCTGCAGCCATGATTACTTCCTGAACATGTCCATCTCTGTGGTCTTGAGGTGCCTTGTCACGCAGCGGGCCCGGGTTCGATCCCCTTTCGGGACAATTTTTCTGGGTGAGGTTTTTATCGGAGTTTTTCCTCATCTATAAGACAAATGTCAGGAAAACTTTAAGGGCCAAACGGTCCCCGAAATCATATGGCCATCGCAATCATCATCATTCATATTCATCTTAGATTAACTACTATCATAATCACTTATCACATAATCGGGGCAACGTAACCCCGCCTTCCCAGGCACTCCAACCTTACAAGTGGATTACAAGTACGCCATGCCAGGAGAGAACTCCAGGAATGTCGAAAGACAACCTAGGGCATTTGCAAAAAAAAAGTCTTCCATGTTGCAAGAAAATACTCTTTCTCTCGACAGTCACGTGACCAAAATGTCAAATCTGATTGATCAATACTTCTAAAATCCATTTAAAAAACACCGCTGAGGTTATGTAATGAAATGCTAAAATATTAAAATTAGTACCTGATATATCAGTCTTCCTTAACTAAATAAAATTTCTGTTTAAAAAAACGTAGTTTTAACTAATTGACGAAGTTTTTTTAAACATAAATTAAATTTAGTTGACGACGATTGATTTGCCAAGTACATATTTTGATATTTTAACATTTCATCTCTGATTGCAACATAAATTAATATATAGTACAATAAAACTCGAATTCACTATTTCAAGTTTAATAATAGCCCAATCAGTTCAAATACAATTAAATATTCTATTAAATATTTCGAACAACTCAACTGACTTAAAGAACTTTATAGTCTTTTAGAAATTCACAACAATATACTAAAATTAATTACCTTTACTATAAAAATATGAATATAACAATTTTTATATTCGTGTAAAATCTACTCCAGACTCTTTCTGAATTCTAAAATAATATTTATAGTTTTTTGTGAAACCATTTTAAATATTATTTTATGAAGTAAGTATCCAGTTTCACTTTCAATGAAATATATTTTGTGTACAATTGTTTTTATTCAGTGACCGAACAATGCGGGTAAAAACCTCGTCCCGAACTGATAAACGACGTATATGAGAGTAGAGCCTTTATGATCCTTAACAGAAAAAATCCTCTCTGTATGACCTGTTTTCCTAAAAGCTTGTCGGCGAGATCCTCCCTGTGGACCTATATTACTGTACAAACCGAATTTCACATAACATTTATATCGTGGCCATATCATTGAACATTTTACATCACTGAACGCAGTATGACGCAAACTAAACACCAGATTGTTTTGTGGCAAACATTTGCTTCGTGCAAATATGGTCCATAGAGCGATCGATATGTAGGACTACAATGTTCTATCACATCAGCGATGTTTTTTTGTTTCAGTTAATAACGTTGTCATCATACTGAATATATATATTAATTTCTGCGCATAGTGCGTTTCGTTGTACTTACAGCAATGGCGTCCATGAGTGAAAGTTCAACTACCTACATTTCGGGGTTGCCAACCTAAATAACTACACTGCAATAAAATAACTATACTGTAATATTACATATTACACACCACGTGTGGGAAGTAAAACCACTAACATTTACGTATGCTACGTACAATGTAGGCCTATATAAAGTAAAGTAAGGTGATCCCACTACAGACCTCGGAAGGCTCTTGGGGTAGTAGGAGGTTAAGTCTCCCACTTTTCTGGGCAATCGGCACTTATGTCAGCCGGGTTGTCAGCCCTGCGTGACGGCCGCCTTTACCCCCAGAACAAGCGTCTGGTACTCATTTCCGTTAGGGGCTGAGTCGACCCCAGGGCCATAGTGCCGCCAGAAGGTTTGGGTCAATTTAAAAACCCCTGACCCCACTGAACTTGAACCCTCGACCTTCTGGCTTGTAGCACAGTGCCTTAAACGTACAATGTATATACAAAAAAATATCCAAAAAGGTAGCGTTAATATAGCCTACATTATACGAAACAAATCACTGCATTTTTTATTTGAATCAATATAATGCAATAAATACGAACTTGCCGCCATTTTATGACTAGATTGGAGTCACAGTCTCCTGTAATTTCAACTAATAAACACTGCCCACACTGTTAACGTTAGTCAGTTGTTTATAATGGACGCAGATATTTCCAACAAAGATGTTATTATTTTACTGTTATTTATTTAATTTCTATTTCGTGCCATCTGTCCTTTTCACCACATCTACAATAGCCTACTTAATTGTTCTTATTACATTTCGGTTTCCCAAAAAGATCATGTAGCTCCCTGTTATTTAGCCTTCTCCATTCACCTATCTCTTCGTCACTTTTTAGTCCAAACATGTTCTTTCTAACTTTATTTTCAATGTGAATTTCAAAAGTTTTGATTTATTCTCAAATAATCTTAATATTTTCTCCTCCCCTAAAATTAAAGACCATGTTCCGCATCCGTATAATATAGCCTACGTGGAAGAATGACCCAATTATATGTTTTAGTTTACCTTGTTTTCTTGAGAAAAGTTGGGATGATAAGATTTCCTGTAATACACTATAGCATGCTTTTCCAATCACAGTATCATTAAGAGGCCTTAATGTGTGTCCTTTTTTATGTTCCTTAATTTGATAGAAGTAACTGATAAGTTTTAAATTATAATTTTCAGTTTCAAAGCAGTTTGAACCATGTTTTAACACCAATTATTTATACAAAATCCAGAATTGTCGAAATTTTTTTGGTTGAACACAAATATTATTCTAGATTAAAATATCCAAACCGATGTAAGTGTTAGGCCTAATGTAGATGTTTTATTAGTGTTCTTTGTTTAGTACAAATTATTATGTATAATTTAATTACATCTGAATTTGTATCGATTCTTGTATCTGGTTCGTGCTGTATCACCATAGATCAAGAAGATGCAATTTGTTACCTCTGCGTTTCTTCAGATTTCGTGTTGTGTTATAATATAAATGTAATGTAGAAGCTAGCGTGCACATAAATTAAACGAATTCTAAGGATCCAGAAGCAGATATTTTTGAATAGCTGGAATTGTGAACAATTGATAAATGATCTATCTAGTAAATATATTATTATGGGTTGTAATGTTAGAGACTGAACAGGGGTTTCAGGTTAATTATATCTGTAACAGTGTGGTGTACATTGATAGGATGAAGTCCGCGTCTTTGCCCAGACACTCTGTGTTCGGGATCGGTCCTCACTCGGAACAAGTTTCCAGATAAGATTTTATTTTCGATATTATACTCGACATGTTGCGGTAGTCTGTCTAGTGGTTATTCTCCTTGCTTCTAGTCCCGAGGGTCGCGGCTCAAACCCAGCCGGGAGCGATGGATTTTTAGGGCGGAAAAATTCAAGAGATAAGTCTTCCGAGAGGGACTTTAAAGCCGTGAGTCCCAAGTCTGAAGATTTTCAGGCCCATAAAAGAACCGGAAGCCTAAATAAAAAGGCCTCTGTGCAAAATTTTATCGACCTTCATCCATACAAGTAATACATTAGTTACCTATTGGATGTCTCATTGAGGCGATATGCTAACCACATGTCGATCGGTTGATATCTGTAGGTAAGTAATAATAAGTGAATAGGCTTGGTTAAAAACTCCCTCTAGGGACCACCCGTGTCCCCACGTGGGACATATGGGGTGTATAATGCATACATACATACACACACACACACATATATATATATATACATACATACATACATACATACATACATACATACATACATACATACATACATACATACATACATACATACATACATACATACATACATACATACATACATACATACATACATACATACATACATACATACATACATACATACATACATACATACGTACATACGTACATACGTACACACGTACACACGTACATACATACATACGTACATATGCACACGCGCGCGCACGCACACTCACACAAGAAATGATACGGAACCTAAGGCCCAAATTATTCGAACACCGTCCGAAAATAATGATATATACATAATTGTTCAAAAGTGCATTACAATAGAAATATACAAATTAATAGTAAGTAACACTACAGATTCTATGACGCGGTATGACCTTGCTGTTAAAGTGTATAAATAGCATACTGTAACTTGTCATTAACTAAGCACATGATATTTAGAGCAAACTGTAGAAGGAACAGTATTTATTTTAACATGTTTGTTTGGATTTGTTTCTCTATTGTTTCATTTACTACTTTTTTTGCACATATGAACAGAAGCATAGAACACGCACCTAGATCTTCCATACTCCTTATGGAATCGAACCCGGATCACGAGTGGAAGATAGTAAAGCTCCCAACCAACCATAATAACGTATTTTTGTTCAATTATCACAGTTACATACAGAGATTCATATACCAGTCAGCAATTTGTTTATTTGCATGAACAGAGTAACTACCTGAAATATAATTGTAATTATAGTGTTGGCCTTATACATTCTATTATTTCAAGATTTTTTTTTAACTGATCTAAACATTTTGACGGTACTATGCCCTTGGTGTTGACTCAGCCTCTAATTGAAATGAGTACCAGATGCTTGTTCTGGGGATAAAACCGGGCGTCACGTAGGACTGATAATTCAGCTGAGATCTCGTGCCGATTCTCTAGAAAGGTGGAAGCCTTAATCTTCTTCTACACCAAGGGCCTCCTAAGGCCCGTAGTGGAATCACTTTACCTTATTTTATCTTTAAATCCGTCCATCGTGGTGGACCTGCTTCCTGATTAACAAGCCCAGGTTCCATATCTGGGGGGGGGTTGAAGTTTTAATGGTAAAATTAATTAAGTTAAATTAATTTAATTGTATAATTTCAATCTAGGGACTGGTGTACAACTTTTAATTGCTTAATTTTGCACCATATACTTGCAATAAATTACAAATACCTCCACAGTACATATGATGAGAAGGTATATAGTACTATAGATAGCGATTCGTCCGTCGGATGGGGGGGGGTTTAAACCTGGAGGCCTCCTTAGTACTTTTAGACAGGTGTAGATTACATTCCGCCACCGGGTTAAAATTCTAACTATAATTTTTGTCTTGATGATCAGGCAAAATTAAGATAAACTTTCCAGTATTTGAATCCGGGACCTATCGAATAGAGTCTAAAAACTATCTTCTGAGGCAATTTGCTACGTTAACAAAGATATGTGTTGCTATATACTTTAAATGTTTCTAATTTAACCTAAGCTAAATAATATATCTTAAGTACATGACCAATTAATATTTTAAAATTTTCTAAGTTTTGGATCCTGCCGCTTACAATAATATTTCAAGTGCTTAATGTGGTTATATATATATATATATATATATATACTTACTTACTCTTACTCACTGGCACTATCGAACCCGTAGGTTCATGGCCGCGCGGACATAAGCTCTCCATACATCCCTATTCTGAGCTAATGCTTTCCAATCATTCCCTGTATAATCTACTTCCCTCAAATCATAGTTAATGTAGTTCTCCCACCTCATTCTTGGTCTACCAACTGGGCGTTTTCCTTCTGGCTTTCCTACAAGAAGTTTCCATGCACGTCTTTCATTCCCCATACGCGCAACATGTCCTGCCCATCGCAGTCTACGTGACTTAACTGTTCTTATTATATCTGGCTTCCTATAAAGACCATGTAGTTCATTGTTATGTAGTCTTCTCCATTCACCTGTCTGTTCATTTCTCTTTGGTCCAAAAATTTTCCTAAGAACTTTATTCTCAAAAACTCGTAATCTCCTTTCCTCCCTTAAAGTAAGAGTCCATGTTTCGCACCCATATAATATAACTGGTAGAATAATAGTTTTATATATTTTCAGCTTAACGTTTTTTGAAAGGAGTTGGGACATCAAAAGTCTCTGTAATGCATAATAGCACGCATTTCCAGAATTGAGCCTATGTTTAATTTCTTTGTGCATCTCATTTCTATTTGTGATTATTGTTCCTAGGTATTTGAATTCAGCCACTTCCTCAAAATTTCCCTCATTTGCCCTTAGCTGTCCATTTCCATTATATACTGAATTTCTACGTGTGACCATATATTTAGTTTTATTGATATTTACTTCCAGTCCCAATTTCATAGTGTTACTCAATATTGTGTGCGTGTTGGCCTTTAGTATATATATATATATATATATAATATATATATATATATATATATATTTGGAATCATGTAAGCATATTTTCCACATTAGTATATTACGATACGAGGTTGGGAAGTGGTTTTTACAGAAGCGAGGAAATGTATAAAGACCGAGCGACAGCGAAGTTTTCAATTTTCTGAGATTCTGTAAAACACTGCACAAACGTGCGTTTACATTATTTCTTGTGCGATGGTATTTTCAAAATAATAAATATTAGTAAAATATTAACATCTTTGTTGGAAATATTTGCGTTCATTATAAACAACTGACTAACGTTAACAGTGTGGGCAATGTTTATTAGTTGAGACTACAGCAGGCCGTGACACCGATCTAGTTATAAAATGGCGTTAAGTACGTATTTATTGTTTTATATTGTTTCAAATAAAGTTCAGTTCATTTAAAATGCACTGGTTTGTTTCGTATAATGTATATTAAAACTACATTTTTATATGTTTTTGTATATACATTGTATGTAGTAGGCCTATACATAAAGAGCAGTGGTTTTACTTCCCGGACGAAATTTGTAATATGTAACATTACAGTATAGTTATTTAGGTTGGCAACCCAGAAATGTAGGAAGTTGAACTTTCAATCATGGTCGCCATTGCTGTAAGTACGACAAAACGCACTATTGCGCAAAAAATATGTTTTATTATTAGTTACAGCGACATGTCATCCTTGTTTCAGAGTTATATATTTATCCCCAAATACTCTAAATTGTCGGATGAATATATTTCAACAACTGTATAAAAGCAATTTTAATGTTTTTATTATTTTTGAAATATTACATTTATTGGAAAAAAACACTATTAAAACATTTTTATTCCTTTCAGGTATGGTACAAGAATAATTCTTATCGAGTTGCAGTGGAGTTGTTTGGCAAGTACATGATATTATTTTTACTACACAGTATTTTGCGTTCTCCGCAAAGGTCGTGGGATGAAACCCGACCGAGGTTGATGGATTTTTACGATAAAAAATCTTAGGGATAAGTTTATCGGGAGGGACTTCAAGACATAGGTACCGATCTGAAGATTTTCAGGCTCGTAAAAAAACCGCAAGCCTAAATAAAAAGGCCTATGTGTAATATTTAACCGACCTTCATCCATCCAAGTAATGCCTTAATTTTCTACGAGATATGTGGTTAAGAAACTCTCGCTAGGGAGCCCCTGTCATCTATGAGGGACAATAGGAATACATATAGTACGTATACATACATATAGTATTTTGCAAGTACTCACAAGCAATTTTGTTCACAGTTATTTTAATACAAATATTTAGTATCTGAAATTCTTATACCTACCATAATTTGAGAGAAATAAATTATACAGGGGTTCATTGGAAAATATTAGTTCCAGATACCAATTCTGATTCACCTTCAGCAAAATGAAAAATCATGATTCTATGGGTTCGATAGTGCCAGTGAGTTGTTTAGTTAGTTAGTTAATGTTTATACCTACTCATCTACCCCGTAGCGAAGGGATTAAGGCACTGAATCAAACCTTCTGGCGGCACTATAGCCCTGGGGTCGACTCAGCCTCTAACGTAAATGATTACCAGACGCTTCTTCTGGGGGTAAAGACGGCCGTTACGTAGGGCTGACAGCAAGTGTCAATTGTCCAGAAAAAGTGGGAGTCTTAACTACCTACTACCCCACGAGCCTGCTGAGGCCTGTAGTGGGATCACTTTACCTTTGCCTACTCATCTACAATAAATATGTGTTTATTATATATATATATATATATATATAATGCTATAATAAAATGCTATAATAAAATAGCAAAATTCCAGGGAATATGTGGTACGATAAAACGATAACTAAATAACAAAACAACAAGAGAGACCCAATTGAAATTTTACAAAACGTTGGCAGTACCGGTACTGCTCTATGGTTCAGAAGCCTGGATACATAAAAAACAAGATCTAAGTAGGATAACGGCGGCAGAAATGAACATTTTGAGATCTGTTAAAGGGTACACCAAGGAAGATAGAATCAAGAACACAGAAATAAGACAGGAACTTGAAATATTTGCAATAACTGATAAAATAGATGTCCCGCGCCATAGCCGAGCGGTTAAGGTAGGAAGCCTTGGCGCAGAGCTACGGGACTTGCGCTGGTTCGAGTCTCCATGGGGGAAGAATTTTCTCATGGTATCTCGGCCAGTATGGGACCGGTGCCCACCCAGCATCGTGAGGCAATTGGGTAGCTACAATAAGTAGCGGCTCCAGGTTGAGGAATCAGCTATAACGGCTGGGGGACTCGACATGCTAACCACATGTCACCCCTACACTTGCTGTTGATCATCTACCTCTGTGATTGACACATGTGGATGTGAAGGGCCAGCAACCGGCTGGTAAAAGGGCAACCGCTGAAAAGTGGAAAGACCCTCAATCGGAATAAAATAGATACATATAGACAAAAATGGAAGCAGCACATAGACAGAATGAATGAAGATAGATATCCAAAACAAATAACAAAATACAAACCTAAAGGCACCCGAGATGTTGGCAGACCTAGAAAGAGATGGGCTGAAGTCGGAACGAGTCAACAGACCTAATCCATGAATGCAGATGATGATGATATATATATAATGCCTCCAGGTTGTCCTTTAAGAAATTTCTGGCTTTCTCCCCTGGCATTGGCGGAATTGTAATCCATTTCATAGGTTGGGGTACCTGGAAGGCGGAGTTACGTTACCCCGATGATATGTAAAAAAAATGTAAAGTGACCCCACTACAAGCCTCAGAAGGTCCTTGGGATAGTAAGAAGTTAAGGCTCCCACTTTTTCTAGACAATCGGCACTTCATGTCAGCCGGGTTGTCAGTCTTTCGTGACGGCCGCCTTTACCCCCAGAACAAGCGTTTAGTACTCGTTTAAGTTAGAGGCTGAGTCGACCCCAGGGCCATGGTGCCGAAAACAGGTTTGGGTCAGTTTAAAAATCCTGACCCCACCGGGACTCGAACTCTCGACCTTCCGACTTGTAGCGTAGTGGTTAAGGCACTACGCTCCGGCGTTTCCTCCCCCCATGATATGATGGGTAATAAATGATAATGAAGCACAGTAGAGTTTTTAACCTAAATTCCAGATCATGGGAAACAACAGGAATAATTCCCTTTAACGAAAAATTCCAATGGTTTGACCGGGAATCGAACCCGGGACCCCATGAACTGTAGTCGGAAACGCTCACGACTAGCCCAACAGGCTGATCTCAAAAGGAAAATGAAGTAAACCCATAGTATCCGGGCCTTAGATATACGAATCATACAAGAAACTCGTGTCTGAAATAAGAGGCAAAATTTATATTGATAATAACATTTTAGAGCAAGTGAACAGTTTTAAATATGTGGGTTTCAGTTTTATCATATGTTAAAATTGAAGATATTAATGACAAAATAAATAAATTTAATCTAATGTGTGGCACTGTTAAAAAAAACCTTAAAACACAAGAAAAGGAACAAAAATGAAATTTTATAACAGTAATGGCTGTTCCTGTATTGATGTATGGATCAGAATGTTGGACGATCACTAAAAGACAAGAAATAAATAATACTTTTAAAAAACTAAAAGAACACGCTTTATTAGAAAACTAAAAAATGAAAAATACTCGTAATTTTAATTTCCAATACGCTTGGGATAAAATAAAGTGGTCAACAAAAAAATCATCTCCAACACATACAGAATAAAATTAGAGTTATCAACAAAAAGAAAATAATTTTACCATCAAAAGCGTGGGGTGCTCTATATCAATTAATATATTTGATAATAAACAGATATTGGTAAAAGTAAGCTCTCTAAGAAGAAAATGTAAAAATCATAAAAATCACTTTTGATGGTAAAATTATTTTCTTTTTGTTGATAACTCTAATTTTATTCTGTATGTGTTAGAGATGATTTTTTTGTTGACCACTTTATTTTATCCCAAGCGTATTGGAAATTAAAATTATTTTTCATTTTTTAGTTTTCTAATAAAGCGTGTTCTTTTAGTTTTTTAAAACTATTATTTATTTTTTATTTTTAAGTTTTAATATTTTACAGAATAAGATAAAAATGTAAATATCTTTAAATTCGATACTATTGTAGTATGAGCTAAAAGTAATACTCGTCTATAAAAAAAACCCTCCCAACCGGATTTGAACCAGCGACGTATGGATTACTGACATTATATACCACTAAGAGTTCACTGCTCTACCAACTGAGCTCTTACAACGATTGACTAAAAACTCGACAAGTCCGCAACCTATTATACCAGTTTTCATTTTTTTTTTAATTTTCGGATGATTCTGGCCAGGATTTTAGAAACAAAATATGAAATTATTGTATTGTCACGGGTCCTCTACACGTATACAAAGTTTCAAGTCGATCCAATGGTTCTAAGTGGGTGAAAATCGCGATGAAAGATTCCGTTACATTGATACAAAAACACTTTTTTTGATTTTTCTGATGATTATGGCCAGGATTTTAGAAAATAATTATGAAATTATTTTATTGTCACGGGTCCTCTACAAGTATACAACGTTTCAAGTCGATCCAATGTTTCTAAGTGGGTGAAAATCGCGTTGAAATATTCCGTTACATTGATACAAAAACACTTTTTTTTGATTTTCTGATGATTATGGCCAGGATTTTAGAAAATAAATGTGAAATTATTATATTGTCACGGGTCCTCTACAAGTATACAAAGTTTCAAGTCGATCCAATGATTTTGAGTGGGTGAAAATCGCGTTGAAAGATTCCGTTATATAGATAGATAGATAGATACAGGTCAAGCTAATATAAAGCGTGTAAAAAGATTGGAAGCAGCTGAGATGAGATTTTTAAGAAATATAGCAGGATATACTCTGCTGGATAAGAAAATAAATGAAGATATAAGAAAGTGACTAAATATTTTCAAACTTACAGACCGAATAAGTAAATATAGGAACATCTGGAAATAACATATTGATAGAATGCCAGAAGGAAGATTTCCAAAATTAGGCCTATTTCTAAATTATAAACCGCACGGAAGGAGAAATGTTGGAAGCCCATACAGAAGATGGTCTTGACAATTTTAACAATTTTAGCTTTCATGAAACCGGAACGAGCCAACATGCTTAATCTCTGGATTATGATGATGATGATGATGATTTATAGTCCTTTTCACCCCCATATTTGCATTGCGAATTGAATCTGAGGTAATAAAGAACATCTTAAAATAAAATAATGCTAACTACTACTACTACTAAGTTACTACTGCTGCTCCTGCAACTACAACTTCTACAATACAGTAAAACGTGTTTAATCCGGAACGTGAATAATGCGGAAATCTGTCCAATGTGAACAAATTTATTGGTCCCGGCGAAATAACACTAATTTTACGTGTATTTATTTTGCATAAAACAGAATCAGCCCAATGCGGAAACGGAAGGATATTTCTACACAATTCATGAATTTTTACAAAGCAAAAAGACAGGGAAATAAATTTGTTTCCACTTAATTGAATTCCCGTTAGGGCAAAAAACATCAGGGAATGATTCCTGCTGCCGGGTGAAGTAGAGATTCTACCTGTACCTGAAATTGTATTTCGGCCTCACTGCACACCTGTTATGCGCGATACAGATACCTGTCTTACAAATAACTATTTCACTGTAAAATCTTAAATTAGTTTAAGTTCTGAGATCGATCTTTCACAGGTAACGTCCTGAATTTATGGAATAAAGATGGCTAAAACGCATGTATTATTGTCATTAAACGAAAAAGTGGAATTGATTGAAGATAAATCTCCAAATTTCCGAACCGATGCTGTTGTCAAACCTTATGGAATAATGATTTCAATGCATCTTCAGGTTGGCTGGACAATTTTAGAAGACGACACAATGTAATGTGGAATGTAATTTGTGGACAAAAGTGTAGTTAGTGAGCGGAAATCGAAACTGCATACTTTAACTTCAGGGTACGCGCCTAAAGGTACGTACACACCTGCGCGCCGCAAACACGAACGGCGCGCGCGCCGCACCATGTTCGTCAGATTTGGACGGGGTTTTAAGGTGCGCGCGAACGGCGCGTCTCTCACCACAATCCACTCATTGTCGGTTTTTTCCACGAACACTTTGATGGTTCGCTGTTTAGATTTGGACGGGTACCTGAGAGGTTCGTTGCTTTCGGTGCGCACCTATTATTTGAGTATGGAGTGGTCAGAGGAAAACGTGTTAAAACTTGTTGACATTTATAGAAGCAAGCAATTATTGTGGGATCCACAACATAAGGATCATTTTAAAAAATCATTGAAAGGAGATGCCTGTTTTTTTTTTTCAATGATATGTGTTTTTTTTTTCGTGTGTACTGTAATTGTATAAATAAATTAGAATTATTTAGAAAACATTATTTATTTAAGACGTTCATTTCATAATATTATGTATGAAGTATCACAAAACAATACAATATATAAACTCATTTATTGCTAATTATTTATTTATCTCTTCAAAGACTCCAAAGAGCAAGACTGCTCATGTTAAGGGGCAATATACAAAAAATAATGGCCATAAAACAATTAACAATAAAAACAAGAAAACAAATTCAGGCATAAGTTTAAGTAATACAAACTACTATAGATGCACAATATATATACACATATAAATACAATAATATTTAAACAGGATAATATTAATAATAATAAAATTAACAAAATTAACTAAGAAAGCAATGAGAAAAAATATTTTTTAACACAATTAGAAAAATATTTAACATTCGTGAAATGTTGATATTCAATAGGTAAGTAGTTATTTTAATGGTTTATTAATGCATAACGAATCCCTTTTATACCTTTTTTTTAGAAACTAGTATCTTTGTGCAATAAAGTACAACCTCTAGTATAATAATCATGTACATTTTTATTAAAAATTAAGGCCATGTTATGGTGAGATAGATTCTTAATAATTTTAAACATATATATATACAAATCATGTCCACCGCTGTAGTCTCGAGGTAGCGTGCTGCCTTGTCACGCAGCGGGGCCCGGGTTCAATCCCCGGTCGGGGCAGTTTTTCTGGGTGAGGTTTTTATCGGGGTTTTTCCTCACCTGTAAGACAAATGTCAGGAAAACTTTAAGGCCCAAACGGTCCCCGAAATCATATGGCCATCATCATCATCCTTATCATTATCATATCATCATCATCTCATCATCCTTCACCGGTGTGGAAAGCAACGGGAAGCTATCACGCCTACACAATTCCCTAGTAAAGCTGCAAGCATAGCATGAAAATGCTATGATTTCAGTGAAGGACCTGCCTTCGGGCAGAATTACTATGGATGGATATACAAATCATACATTTTTTAAAATTCCTTTAATGCTATAATATTTGAAAAAGTATAAATAAAGTTATAAGATGTAATAAGTAATAAGCGTGACCAGACGTCCCGATTTTGGCGGGACAGTCCCGATTTTTAACAATTTGTCCCGCGTCCCGCGGCATTTAAAAAAATGTCCCTATTTTTGGGAAAGAATGCAGGACAAGCGGGAGAACGGAAAGGGAATAGACATCGTTGGTTACACCTGCTCTGCAAAATGTCTACTGAAGGTTTGTGGGTTTCCTATGGATCGCAGGAGGTTCGTTGAAATTAATAATTTCGATGAACATAACATGCGCCGCGCGCGCGCGGCGCGCGCGCCGTTCGTGTTCGCGGCGCGCATATGTGTACGTACCTTAAGGGTCGGTTTCACCAACAGAGGTAACTGTATTATGCCAGTTTAAGCTATTCATTATACACTGGAAAAACTCGCGTAATACAGTTACCTCTGTTGGTGAAATTGACCCTAAGAGACATTTTTAAAGCTGATGAAACGGTACTCTATATTCTAAAATTACTAACAAGTTTTAGTTTTTTTATAATGCGGAATTTTGTCTAATGTGGAGAAAAATTGGTCCCATGCGATTCCGCTTTGAGCAAATTTGACTGTATATTGTGAACTGGGCAATGCTTATGTACGGTTTCAACCGATTCCCAGTATTAAACTAGTCTACTTATACTCTAGGTGTTTTTCACGTCTAGAGAATTGTATTGATCTTATGGAACAGTTCCTGGAAGTTTCTTATCCACTGTTTGCAGAATGTGTTTCTTTCTCTCTATTCCAAATTAAAAAATATATATACAGAGTGTTAAAAAAACACGGACAACGGAGGTGAGGTAGTATATTGAGATATGTTGATAATTTTCTAATAAGGTACCAATGTCCGGAAATGATGCGTTTTCACACTAAGAGTAGCTAACTTCTCAAGAGTTGTGTTAGTTGGATTTCAAGACTCAATACTTGGCAATACTGTCGCAGTCGCATCAAGTTTCCACCTCCCATCTCAATGCAAAACATACGTCGGCGGTACGGTGTACTGATTGGCGCACGCGTTCAAATACGCCTGACCTCGTTTGAATTATATATGTAGTATTCGAAGAGAAACTCAGCTCAGGTTTTATAAAATTATGGCTGTTCCTTTTCTTTTATATGGATCTGAATCTTGGGTACTTACAAAAAAAAAGATATCTCACACATTCAAGTTATTGAAATTAATTTTTTAAGATCTGCATAAGGATGTTCATGCATGGATAGATTACACAATGAATCAATAAGAAATGAACTGGAGATATTTTCAATAGTTGATAAACTAGAAGAGCACAAATACCAATGGAAAGAACATTTAGACTGAATGGACAATACAAGATTACCCAAAAAGATCAACACCTACAAACCACATGGGAAAATATCTTTGGGACGGCCAAGGAAACGATGGACTTGAGACCGGAACAGGTCACATTGAGCTAATCCTGGAAAGGAAGAAGAAGAAGAAGCGTGTATTCGGGCTATAAGATCCGTACGTGACTCTACTGGAGTCTGATAAACAGACTGTTTCATGTCGTCCCACAAAATGTAGTCGAGAGGGTTAAGGTCAGGTGATCTCGGAGGTTATTGGACTGGTCCCCCTCTTGCAATCCATCGACCTAGATACGTGGTATCCAAATGTCTCCTCACATTGGCATGGAAGTAAGCTGGAGCTCCGTCGTGTTGCAGCCACATTATTTTGCGAAGCCTCGTATCATAGGTCCCGTACCTGTGAGGTGTTGTCAAGTAATGAGTCTTCAAATCCTTCGAACCAACACTGATCTTGAGACATAATTGACTAGTCATAGTGTGAAAACGCATCATTTCCGGACGTTGTTACCTTATTAAAAAGTGATCAACTTACCTCAGTATACTACCTCACCTCCATTGTCGGTGTTTTTTGCAACACCCTGTATATCTTTCTTTCTTCAACACTTTATATCAATTAATGTAATTAGGAATTTGTGTAATTATTAGTTTTGATTTACCTCAATTTTATATCTTACTGCTCAATTAGTAAAACGTTGATCAATCTTAATGCCATCTTCACTACCTCTTTTAGTTCACAAAGTTATTCTGTTATTTACTTCTGCGGCCAAGTAACAGCAAGCTTAAGACGTATAACAAAAAGCATATAGAAGCTCAAGAAAGCTGAAGTAATATAAAACTTCTGAAAGTAAAAGGTCGACATATTATTATTTGATTATGTCAGATGTAATTATATTTCTCGGAAGAATCCTGAGGAATCCTGTATTGGCTTGTGAAATAATGGACCGAAGCTTGAGAAGTATGTGTGCCAGAGATATATAAGGTAAAGAAAATCTACAATATTTTAGTCTTTAATAATAATAATAATAATAATAATAATAGTATAATAATAATAATAATAATAATAATAATAATAATAGCAGGAATTACTAAAGAAGATATCCCAAACAGAGATATATTTAGAATTAAGGTGAATAAGTGGCAAGTTGACCAAGAGGACAAACCGAAGAAAAAAAACTGGAAACAACTTGGACAGATGATAGAAAACAAGCTCATAGCAAAAGAATGAAAGAAATTTGGGCTCAAAGGAAACGCCTCTAACTACTTTGCGTAGTCCTACATGGGCTCATCCGCAATCAAAAGAAAAAAAGTATTATTATTATTATTATATTGTTATTAATAATAATAATAGTAATAATAACTCACTGGCACTATCGAACCTGTAGGTTCATGGGCGTACGGACACAATATCTCCATACATCCTTATCGTGAGTCAATTTCATTCAATAATGCTTCCTGCAAATCATGGTTTGTTATACTCCATTTCATTCTTGGCCTACGTACTGGGCGCTTTCCCTCTGGTTTCATACAAGGAGTTCCCATACCCCTATTTCATTCCCCTCTCGTTCCACATGTCCTGTCCTTCGCAGTCTTTGAGGCTTAACTGATTTTATTACACCCTATTTCCCATAAATATCATGTAGCTTACAGTTATGTAGTTTTTTATATCCACCTGTGTTCGTCTCTCTTTCGTCCAAAAATGTTCCTAACAAGTTTATTCTCACGTTGGCCTCCTGGTAATGTTTTATCTTCCTTTAATGTAGGAGTCCATGTTTCGCATCCATATAAAGTAACTGGGGGCATATCAGTAATACATATATTCAAATTAATGATTTTTGTGATAAGTTTGGATGACAAAAGTCCCTGTAATGAGTGATAGCATACATTTATAGCATTAAGCATATATTAATTTATTTCAGGACCTCATTCCTGTTTGTAATTATTGTTCCTAGGAATTTGAATTCAGCCACTTCTTTAAAATCTCTATAATTTGTCAACAAGTGTCCATTTGTATTACATTATGTAATGAATTTCCATGTGTGACCATTTATTTAGTTATATTAATATTTACTTCCAGTCCTTGATGTTACTGTTACTCAATACAGTGTGCGTATTGATCCATAGTATCTCCTCGCTGTTGCCTAATAATACATAATCATATTCTAAACAGCGTATTAATACCATTGAGTTGTAGGTCTTCTTTAGCCTCTAATGATTTGATGGCAAGCTCTAGTACAAAATTGAATACTAGAAAAGATAGTACATCACCTTGCATTAATCCACTGTGAATTTCAAAAGTATCCGAAAACTGTTTGCCTACACGCATCCTACTCTTTGTGCCATTTAAACACATTCGTATAAGTCTAACTTTTTAGGAAAAATCACAACGAAACTGGGTTAATGCTATTAAAATATGCTGAGGTAGGTATTGTCCAATACTGAGCGACATCCAACTATTAGAAATGGAGGCTTACCTGAAATCTGAAATTAAACATTGACTCTAGCAAGTCATATGTGGTTCATCGCAGTGTATATCAGGCAATTTAATTAACCTCTCGATTTATTTTCACTTATTCAACTGAAAAAAAATAGGCGTAGCAACACGCTAGTACTGTATAAACTTTAATGTTTGAAAAGAGATGCAAATGTGAATGTTTGGACAAAATATAGCCTATATTGAAATGTTAAGGTTAGGAAGACAAATCGTAAAGCACCTTTAAATAGCGAGAATAATTAATTATTTATCTTCTTCTTTTTTTCTTAGTGAAACATCTCGCATTTTATGATATATTGTGACAACGCCTCTTTCTTTTTGTCCATAATATCAATGGTATTTTCCAGACTTGGAATTTCTTGGCGAAATAGATAGAACATGACATCCAGTCTTTCGAAATTCTGTACTATTTTATGTCATTAATAGTTTTTTTATCTGAATTTTCTATTTTGTACATTTTTATTTTAATCGTTAAATCTATATTGTATCAGAATATTTTGTAAATAATAATTATATTGTAGACGTACCATGTATCCATCCATAGTAATTCTGCCCGAGGGCAGGTCCTTCACTGCAATCATAGCACTTTCATGCTATGCTTTGCAGCTTCACTAGGGAAATGTAGGTGTGGTAGCTTCCTGTTTTTCCACACCGGTGAAGGATGATGATGAAGATGATAATGATAGGAATGATGATGATGATGGCCATATGATGTCGGGGACCGTTTGGGCCTTAAAGTTTTCCTGACATTTGTCTTACAGGTGAGGAAAAACCCCAATAAAAACCTCACCCAGAAAAACTACCCCGACCGGGGATCGAACCCGGGCCCGCTGCGTGACAAGGCAGCACACTACCTCGAGACCACAGCGGTGGACGTACCTTGTACATTTATGTTTATTGTAATTTAGATGTAAGAATCATTTTTGTATTTTTTAACCTGGTTGAGTTATAGACAAGACCTTAAGGCCTTTAATCTGCCAGATAAATAAATATATTATTATTATTACTATTATTATTATTATTATTATTATTATTATTATTATTATTATTATTATTATTATTATTTATTATGATTGCTACATTTCCGTGATGGTGCCGTTTTCATTAAACTACTGTATACGCGTTTTTCTTCTTTTTCCGCCGTAAACTCGCTGCTAATTATGAAATACAGTAAGTACCCTAGCATATAAACTGCAGCAGACTAATGGTCAGAAGTAATAACATCCTGGTTCAGTTATACAAAGTAGTTGATCGTACATTAAAACAGGTGCTTTATATGTTATCATTAATGTATAGCGCAACAATTGGCAATTGCGTCGTAAATTAACGCTAAGCAGATAAACGACACGGGAGAGTTAATAGTGTGCGAACCATCCACGCTTGCAGTTTACCAAAATGTCATAATTATAAGGGGTTAATATTTCCTCCCCTAATGGAGTATTATGTTCTAGAACATACCATGAAATGCTCAATTTATGATGTGAGGTATCTTGCTATGGCTAACTTCGCATTCTAAATTACCATTTGCATTATTCCAACATCTACCACATCTATGCACTGGAGTATTAACATCCAATTATATATGACGGTTCTGGAGAAATGTCTGTAACAATATTAAATTAGGCCGTCTAACCAGAAAACATAATTGGTTTAGTTAACCCTTGAATCGGCTGTATACAGGATCTTCATTTTCATCTTCGGTCTTCGTCTCCTTGCCAGCTTCTCCTGAGGCTGACAGACAACCCAGTAGCCGCAATACAAGCCGCATGCTGTCTTGTCTATCTAAGTTTTCTTTTTGACTGTACGCAATCCTAGCGCCTGGTAACCCCTCGTCGTCGCAAGGGTCTTGCATGGAAATCTAAGTAGCTTTGAAACTAATTAGAGATTGTAATGGAATAAAATCGATTTTTGTGCTGTTTATTCCTTACCTTATGACAAAAGATGTTCCTCCTTCAGCTTCAGTATAATCTTTACATAGGCGAAGAAGATTTTAAAAACACGCTATCTACGTAATTCCTGCCTTGAAATGTTGGAGATCACAGTTCGAATATTTTCTTTAACTTTCTCTAATGTTCGAAGATTTGAAATATTGACTTTATTTGGGACAGTTGAATTAAGGTATAGACGGAAAAATTACAGCTAAAATTTTTGTAATTTTCAAAAGTAAAAATACTGTGTGTTCAGTGGTATATATCATGTTAAACTGAAATCACCACACTTACAACTGAACACGAATTGACAAGTTTATTAAAACACATCTGTGCCTCACAGTTACCGACGTAACACCAAATAGGGATAGAAACAATGCTAATGGAACCTGTTTTGCCGCCCACCGTCACTTAACGTTGCTCCGATGATATGATGGGTGATGATAGTGGTGCGCCAGGAGAGTCCTTAATCCTAAGCTTAATCTAAGATGAATATGAATGATGATGATGATGATTGCGATAGCCATATGATATTCGGGGACGGTTTGGGCCTCACCCAGGAAACTGTGCCGACCGGGAATCGAACCGGGCCCGCTGCATGATAAAGCAGCACAATACCTCGAGACCACAGCGATGGACTTAAATAGAATATATAAAGTACGCTAATTAACCAGTGCAGCTGTTGTAACATGCATATTAAAATTATTTTGCACAATATGTTGTATATTTTGTTGAATGTGACAGATTTGTGTGAAAATAAATATTTTAATATAGATTTTTGTATGCTTGCATTTTCGGTTGACAATGCCGCAACATAGCTAACTACTCGTATAATTCCAGAAATAAAGTGAGAAATAGAGAACGACCTCGGATTCACAACTTCTATTGTTTCTGTAACGTCTGTAAGAAACCTTAAAATCCATTGCTAATTCCGAAGTTTAGGTCTGAACCGAATCGTGGTTTCAATTACACTGAGCAACAAAAAAAAAACGTTTCTTTTTTTTCTGTCTCAGAAAGACAAGTATGTGATTCTGATAGTATTTTTTCTCCTGAATTCAAATATGATATTGGTTTTTCTCCATCACGCAAGGTTTCCGAGGGACAGACATTTATAATTTCAAACACTTTAATATTTTCTACGTTCGTAATTACACAATATTCGAACATTCGGACTCGCCTAGAAAGTAAGAAATGGCTATTTTCTGCTATATTTCGCCTGTGGAGCATCTCTCTTGATGGTCCAGCAATAATCGGCCAGCATATTAGGATTCCATTTGCCTTGATATCTCTTTTCCATAGCTGAAAACCTTTTGAGTTAGCTCATTTGGTTTTATTTTACAATGGATAAATGGACGAAATCCGTCTATTAAAAAAATAATTATTTAAATCCATTAATTGAAATTGAAATAAAAAGAACTGTAGGCGATGAAGAAATTCCGAATACATATTTGAAAACACGATAAAACTGCATTAAATACAACTATTGTTAGGACCCACTCATGAGGCAAAAATCATGTTTACCAATGTTATTCCCGCAGGTTTTCTATTTTTGTTGTTCCTGTAATTGTTATAGAAATAAAATACTGTGAAACTGCGGTCATGGTTTAGACTGTTTATGCAATCGATTGATTGTTCGGCAGACGGAAATCTAGAAATTTTTGGGTGACATTAAGGAATTGTGGTGATTTTTTAAAAATTTAATTTCCATTTATAGACAATTTAACATAATATCAAATTTATTGTTTTTAATTATAGTATACAATAGCGAATACAATTAAATTTCAACTAAGCATTTGCTTTGAACGATTGAGGGATACAAGAAAAAAATCCCGAGTCAGGCTAGACGGCAATCAGGTTATTCGGCATCGGACTTTGAATCTGAGACCTCCCAAAACAGTACATCGGCGTGGTGTAGTCGGTGAAGTCCCTAGTTTACATCCCGGCGGGGTAGGGGATTTTAAATCGCCATCTTGAATCTGAGTATGTCCTGTACTTGCCTGTAAAGGGAAGGGAAAAAAAAGTAAAAAGATACTCAATATAAAATCGTCTTAAAAAATCCATCGACCACGGCCGGGTTTGAACCCGCGATCCTCGGGACCAGAGGCAAGGAGCATAACCACTAGTCCACAATTATTATACAATAAAGTAACTAAACCACTATGTGGTATTGTCGATGCTAGCAAACACAGAGAAACAAACATAAGCAATACGTGTAACAGAAGGATGTTACTTACTCCCTAAACGTATTACACAGTTGTACAGTAATCGGACGATTCTGGATAGGACAGCATACTACTCTCTCTCACTACACTGCATAGTAGAGGGAAAGCCAAATAAATCGTCCGGATCGCAGAGACGCGTTTTCGTTCAGACACACCTCCTCTCTCTTTCTTCCCCTCTACAGCCCATTAACGACAATCATATTTTCACATCTAGAGTTTCACTTGTTCGAATCCCTACCCATGGTTTCCCCTACCATGCCTCCCATCTGTCAGCTGACCTTATACGTCATTAAACCACGCCCGTTCGCTCATATCACGGACAATTTATTTCGTTACCTTTACTTTGTTAGAATCAAACTGATCTGTACACTGGACAACACAATAATAATAATAATAATAATAATAATAATAATAATATTATTAATAATAATAATTTTTCATTCATTTTGAGAATTTTCCTCATCATTGATGTTTTCTCCAACCAATCTTAATAATTAATACACTAGTCTGCGTCATTTTTGAAGTCAAGGTATTTTAAGCTGATTCTTAATATTTAGTACAAGCTGAATTCAGAAATGTAACTCACTTTGTTACGTCAGGTCAGGTTTTATTGCTATTTAACTTTTTAAAATATGACATTTAAGAATGTTTTAAAAATACAATGCATGTTGTTTGTGGTTTTAAACCTTCCTACATCTGTATAACGTCTAAATTATAATATATATTATGTCATACACTTACACCATTAACATTATTATTGTGGAAGAAAAGTTTTTTTTCGAGGACTTTCGTATGTGTTTTGCTTCTGGAATGTCTCTCTTGAGGCACCAACAATAGTCCGCAAGCATGTTCACATCCCAGCGAGACCCTTGTACCTCTCCTCCATTATCTCTATGAAAACGCTCACCCTGCCCCTCGCTATAATCTCCACAGTTGTCAGGGAAATAATCTAAATGTGAGCTGAGAAAGTGCATCTATATTGACGTACGAGCACCAAGAAGTTGGAAGTTTTGCAGAAGTTCCTCGATAGCAGTTTCATGCTCTGGGCTCCTATAGTTGCCAAGAAAGTTTTTTGTTATTGCTTTCAATGCTAACCCCAGGCATACTTCTCTTTATTCTCCATACTCTCATCGAATTGTGGATCTTTGATAAGCTCCCTGATCTGAGGACCACAAAAATACCTGCAGTAAGTTTGGCTTCACTGATACGTGGAAATTTCTGTTTTAAGAACGTAAGGCCCTACTTTCTTTGTTCACTGCCTTTATAAAGGAATCTCATCAAGCAAGTTCAATGTGCAGCGGTGAGAGGAAAATTTTCTGAGGATCCACAAGAGCTTGTGACTTCACGTTGTGCGAACCTGGTGTCAGGGCAGGTCTTGCTTCCCAGATGCGTTGCACGTAGTGCTTCTCATCTGCTCGACTGTCCCACAGGCATAGGAAGCATGGATATTTGGTGTATCCACCTTGTAGACCGAGTAGTATGGCCAAAACCTGTAACAAAGAGTATGAATTTGTATCTGTGCATGGTATAACTTACTTAGAAAATTAAAACATTAAGCATACAGTGTATTAAGCTCAGTCGAGACTTTCTGATAGCTCTTCTCCAAAATCAATTTCAACTGTAGTTATTCTGTTGGAATGTTGTTGATAATAATAATATAATAACATAATATAATAATAATAATAATAATAATAATAATAAAAACATTAATTTTGAACAGAAAAATAAGATATCGAAAATATAGTGAAAAAAGAATGCAAAATTATAAGAAAAGTTTTAGGTTCACAAGTCATAGGTGAAGCATTTAGACTCAGAAGTAAAAAGTAAATAAAAATATATACTGACATTCATAGTGATATTAGAAAACGAAGGTTAAAATTTTATGGCCATATTACGAATGAACTCAAATAGGCTTACAAAACACATGATGGAATTCTAAGAAAACAGAAGTAAAGCTCCAGTGGATACTATGAAATGGATTGATGAAGTCAAAAAAGGACTTAAAATTGGCAGGAATTACTAAAGACGATATCCCGAACAGAGATAAATTTAGAATTAAGGTGAATAAGTGGTAAGTTGACCAAGAGGACAAACCGAAGAAAAAAACTGGAACAACTTGGGCAGATGATAGAAAACAACTCATAGCAAAAGAATGAAAGAAATTTGGGCTCAAAGGAAACGCCTCTAAGTACTTTGCGTAGTCCTACATGGGCTCATCCGCAATCAAAAAAACATAATAATAATAATAATAATAATAATAATAATAATAATAATAATAATAATAATAATTATAACAATAATATAAATACCAGGTTAAACCAGGATGGGTTTCTTATTATATCTAAAAACATGATAAATATAAACAAAATTTATAATGTTCACGAGTTGTACTTGGTTTAAAACAGATATAAAATGTCGACTTGGAGGTTGAGAAAATGTGTTGTTGTTTAACAGTCAGCTGGATAAGAACTTGAAAAGATACGTAATTTGTGATTAGTTCGTGATGAGTAAATCAAGTCGAATGTAACGTGCAGCAAAACGTGTTTATTCGTTGCAGTACAATCCAAATTATCGTCACTAACGTTTGTGTAGAGTGATAACAAAATACATATCTTTATATTTATAAAGATGAACGTCTGTGAGTCATTAGTTTATGGACTCAAAAACTACTTGACCGATTTGAATGGGATTTTTACCATTATTTAGAAAAAATGTGCCAATTAACATACATAACATTATCGTACGTATTGTAGGACAGGAGCTAAAAAAAAAAGTGCATCGGTGAACAAAAATCCGTGTTCTGATGCTTAATTGGCTTTCGCTGCCTAAACCATAAGAAATACATCAAATTAATGTACACAGAATTGAATATCTAAATAAAATACTACAAATAATTCCCCGACAGCATATGTCTATCTTTTATGGATAACTCAAATTAACCATTTTTCTTTCAAAATTAGATAACCTGTTTAAATTATTTTGTCGATATGAGCAACGTCGGGGTTTCCGCTAGTTAAATTTAAAAATCGAAATGACTACTAGTGAAATTAATTGAATATGACACAAGCTCGAATGGGAAATGAAAGAGGTGCATGGAAGCTTCTTGTAGGAAAACCAGAGGGAAAACGACCAGTAGGTAGACCAAGAATGAGGCGGAGAATAACATTAACCGTGATTTGAGGGAAGTAGGAGGTGATTGTAAAATATTAACTCAGGATAGGGATGTATGGAGAGCTTAAGTCGGCGAGGCACGAACCTACTGGTTCGATAGAGCCAGTGAGCTAGCAACCTTGTTAAGCTTAATATTTGTCATCATAATTGTATGAAGAGAAACCACGTCTCTTATAACTTTAATTAAAATTCGAACTCCATAAGTTGTGGTTATTTTATCTTCATAATTTTACAGCTTAATAACATTATTCGCTCGTGAACCTTTACTTTTTTTTTTATCGTAATTTAATGTCGACATGAAAGTTATGAAAACATAAGAGAACTTTCTTACTTTTATTCTACCACATTTTTCACCTAAAGCTGCAATATGAAATGTTACGCACTTGGATACCATCGGTAAGTGTTTTCATGGTCGGCTTTGTAATAGGATTTATTTCAGTCAATTAATCCTTACCACGATTTTATAATTTTCCCGGTATTTTCTTGACAGGTATTAAAATCAATTATGGCACAGTATACTTATTTGTTACAAGGGAACCATCAAACATTGCATACCGAAACCAACCTTTAAATTCCTCCCAGAGAAGCGCTGTAATGTACCAAGGCCGTGTCCAAAAAAAAAAAAATATCTGCCGTTTTTAACTGTAAGCAGTGTTGCCAATTTAGCCACTTTGTAGCTAGATCTGGCCATTTACAAAACACAACTAGCTATAAATTTGTGAAAAAGCCACTAATTGCTTTTCTGGCCAATTGTCGCTTTATCTTTAGCTATTTCTAGCCATTTTTATTACAATTTGATTATTTTGTGTAAATTGTGCAATAATAAGGGATGGAGATTGATATATTTTGCGACTACAAAAATACGTTAAGAAAATGAGTACCTTCTATTCAAAGAACATACACAAAGATACGTGGACATCCTCTGATGGGACTACTATTATAATCAGACCACATATATCCATCCATCCATAGTAATTCTGTCCGAAGGCAGGTCCTTCACTGTAATCATAGCATTTTCATGCTATGCTTACAGCGTTGCTAGGGAATTGTAGATGTGGTAGCTTCCCGTTGCTTTCCACACCGGTGAAGGATGATGATGATATGGATGATGATGATGGCATATGATTCGGGGACCGTTTGGGCCTTAAAGTTTTCCTGACATTTGTCTTACAGGTGAGGAAAAACCCCGATAAAAACCTCACCCAGAAAAACTGCCCCGACCGGGGATCGAACCCGGGTCCGCTGCGTGACAAGGCAGCACTCTACCTCGAGACCACAGCGGTGGTATATATATATATATATATATATATATATATACACGAGGAAGTATAGTGATTCAGACTACCATTCAGTCAGAGTAAGAAGTAAATAAAGAATATCCCATAAAGATAGAATTTCTGGTGAGAAGAGAACAAAAATATAAGTTAGATAAACTTAGAAGGAAAAGAAATTAAACGTTTCTTTAAAAAAAATCAGAATTTTATTATCTGTCGTAATAATATACAAGTACGTATATCTTAAAATAGAGTTTATATTCATAATTTAGTCACCATATTATAATTATATCAATTCCAATAGAGTAAAAGAAAAATACTGACAAAATTATACGTCAGAAGTACAGAATGGCAAGTTAATTTTTTAAGTATCAAATACATCTTCCTTCATGATAAAACTTACATTTTAGCCACTTCTAGCCATTTTTAGGAGTCAGTTTTAGCCACTTTTACTCACTGAATGTTGGCAACCCTGACAATAAAGCACAAATCGAAGTCAGAATTCACAAATGGCAACCCATTGTACGGAGCAGATGTAAATCCCTGCATGAGTTAAGAGCGGAGTGAAATGAGACGTGATGCGGCGAGGACGGCAAGTAGTGAGGATTATCCAGTCTGCCAATATAGGAGTTGCATTACTTCCTTGTAATTAAAATGAGAGATTTGGCGCTGAATTTTAGTGCCTTGAAGTTAAAAACGCCCGATATATTTTTTGGACACTGTCTTCGTACATTACAACGCTTGTCTGGAAGAAATTTCAAGGTAGGTTTTGGCATGCAATGGTTGACAGTTCCCTTGTTAGTTTATTTTTTTATCTTATTTACAAAATTCACTCCATTGCTGTCTGTCATCTGCCAAGTCCTGGTGACTTTACAACTGAACTTAATATTTCTTTACTTAGCCATGCGGCTTTTATCCAACGATCTTTTCTCAAATCTTTCTTTACATGTTGAAGTAGGCATTAATGATCTTTGCGAAAAACGTGCCTGAACCATTGAATTCTTCTGTTTAACATCAACATTATCTTAGAATTCTCAGTTACAGTAAACCTATTTGTTTTTATGAATTATCTATTGCAATTATCTTGAAAAAGGGCCAGAAACATTTATTTTTTCAAAAATAATTAATTCTGATCTACGAAACTGTTATGTTAAAGACGAATAGATTGATACCTCATTTGTTAAAATCAGTTCAGTTGTTTTTTTAGCTGAAACCAAATATGCATTCATAGCTATATACATACGTACACACTTAGGCTGCATATGCATATACGTACGTGTACATGCATACAGCAGAAGAAAACGAAATGGGAATTCTCTTCAAAAGGTCTCCCTAAGAAGTCATTCTTCCCTAGTGTGCAAGAAAAATTAAAAATAAAATTCAAATATCATCTGAACTCCTTGTTCACTGAGCATGGGAGAATAAATCATTATTTATTTCTTTTTTAAGATTAAAATAGTGTGTGTACCGCGCGCGGAGTTGGAATTAAAATATTCAACCACATAGTAATAATAATATTATTAATAATAATAATAATAATAATAATAATAATAATAATAATAATAATAATGCTTTATTTATTCTGGCAGAGTTAAGGCCATAAGGCCTTCTTTTCCACCCAACCAGCACAAATATACAAATATATAAATACATGTAGACTATACAATACATATTATTATCCATATAATATGTTAATTAAAAAGGGTTAAAATACATTAAAAGTTGCAGTGTAAATTTCATGTTCAAACAACACGATAAAAAACTCCAAGCGCGACAGGCCTATAAGGCCGTTGGCCTACCAACCGGATGCTGGCCTCACGTCCACATGTGTTAATCACAGAGATAGACACGATGATAAGCCAATGTAGGGATGACATATAGTCAGCATGTCGGGTCCCCAGCCGTTATAGCTGGTCTTCTCAACCTGGAGCCGCTACTTATTGTAGCTACCCAAATGCTTAACGATGCGGGGTGGGCATTGGTCCCATACTGGCCGAAATTCCATGAGAAAATCTCTTCCATCATGGGGACTCGAACCAGCGCAAGTCCCGCAGCTTTGCTCCAACCACTCGGTTACGGCGCGGGACTTTATACCATAAACATAATAATAATAATAATAATAATAATAATAATAAAATAATAATAATAATGATAATGATAAAGCCAGAGGGAAAACGCCCAGTTGTTAGACCAAGAATGAGGTGGGAGAATAACATTAACTATGATTTGAGGGAAGTAGATTATACAGGGAATGATTGGAAAGCATTAGCTCAGGATAGGGATGTATGGAGAGCTTATGTCCGCGCAGCCATGAACTTACGCGTTCGATAGTGCCAGTGAGTAAGTAAGTAATAATAGCAATAATAAATTAAACGAGAAACACTAATTAATACATATACCTTACATGGGGTAATGATCGGGCCAAGGATAGAGCAAATATATAGGCGTATTCTGATTTATTTTAAAAGATGCACTATATAAGATGCACTACATAATATAGTGACGGACTAAAAAAACTAAGAGAAACATTGATATAGAGTGTTAAAAGAATAGAAGGAAATGACTTGTAAAAAAATAATCCATTATAATTAATTTATGTCAAGTATTTAACAAAGTTTTTAATAGTATAGATTTAAATACAATAGGGAGGAATAAATAGTAATTTTGATATTATACGTAATAAATAATAGGATAAATTATAATAGAAATACGACTACTTTGTACCAGAGGATAAACACCCATGTAATATTACTTATTTTTAGTAAAACAAATTGTGCCAAGTAAAGACTTAAAAACACACACACACACACACACTCACATAGGCCTACATATGTACATATACAAATATAATCACTCACATATATAGGCCTATAATGTTAAATCATTACACTTATTTGCTGTGAATTTACTTACTTACTTACTTACTTACTCACTGGCACTATCGAACCCGTAGGTTCATGGCCGCTCGGACAAAAGCTCTCCATACATCCCTATCCTGAGCTAATGCTTTCCAATCATTCCCTGTATAATCTACTTCCAACAAATCATAGTTAATGTTATTCTCCCACCTCAATCTTGGTCTACCAACTGGGCGTTTTCCCTCTGGCTTTCCTACAAGAAGCTTCCATGCAAATCTTTCATTCCCCATACGTGCAACATGTCCTGCCCATCGCAGTCTACGAGACTTAACTGTTCTTATTATATCTGGCTTCTTATAAAGACCATGTAGTTCATTGTTATGTAGTCTTCTCCATTCACCTGTCTGTTTATCTCTCTTTGGTCCAAAAATGTTCCTAAGTACTTTATTATCAAATACTTGTAATCTCCTTTCCTCCCTTAAAGTAAGAGTCCATGTTTCGCACCCATATAATATAACTGGTAGAATAAAAGTTTTATATATTTTCAGTTTAACGTTTTTTGAAAGGATTTGGGACATCAAGAGTCTCTGCAATTCAATGCATAATAGCTGTGAATTAGTCGGTAAAACTCTATTGTTTATTAATAGGAATAATTACTTGAATGTATAGAAACCTCACATGAAAGTTAGGCTACAAAATATACTGTTACTGGTAAGGCTGTTAATGTATAAGAATATATTTCCTTCACCTCTTACTTATTACTATTAACGATATAATTTTGTCATCAGCGTGAATGTGATTAGAGGATGGACCCAAGAAGCTGTGATGCAGATTACAGTCTATAGAAATCAGCTTTAAACTTCCCGATGTGAACATCCTTCATAGTGACGTCAACAAGTTAGAAAACACCTTTAGTCAACCATGATAATTTGAAATTGTTTTACTGATGTCTGAAATTGACGTCAAACTACGTCACGTGAGCTTAATGGGGCTGTTAAATTATATGTGGGAATGGAGATAATTGCATATAATGGATTTTTAAAGAGAGGACATTAACGCTTGTTCTTTACTGCGCTGGGGGAAAGAAATGAATGTGTTTGACGTGGCTTTAAATAAAGGGAGGAACTATTATTGATGAGGACGGTACTCGTACGAGCGCGTGTGTAAACATATTTTCTCTCTCCTCAGGGGAGCTAATTCATGTAATAATTGATGAGTAATATTATCCTTTTAATTTAATAACATATATTTTTTATTAAATTATTTTAAGCTGTTGATTATATAATTTTTACCTGGTAAGTCAGTCGTCCTCAACTAATTTAACATCTTATTACATAACCTCAACGGTGTTTTAATATGAATTTCAAAAGAGTAAATTATTTTATTGTTTACAAATAAGTTTTGATACTGAAGATGAAACTTATAATTGTTTCAATTATTAAATACGATGACTGTCAATATAGTATATTAGCAATAAAGTTGCTATCAATATATTATATTTAATTGTATTATTAAATTCATAAACGATTCTTCTTTCAATATTAGCCTATTAAGTTTGTTTATTACTTTAATAATAGAAATTTACTTATATATATATATATATATCATCATCATCATGAACAAATTCGTTTAGGCCATGTGGCCTGTACGGTAAACCTAGCGAAGATATATATATATATATATATATATATATATGTTATAACTATTTTTTGACATTTGGCAATGAAGGCAAATATGATATGAAAAGAAAAATGAATGCTTGAGTCTGGATTTGAACCCGAGTCTCTAAACTCTGAGCTACTCAAGTATCCAACACAAACATACATTTTTCTTATACATGTAGTATTCTCAATTCACACAAGAGGTAGCGGGAAGTCGTTCCAACTGATATCTAGTGGACACCATAATAGGTAAGCAAATATCCTCTTTAAAAATTTGCTTACCTGTTATGGTGTCCACTAGATGTCAGTTGGAACGACTTCCCGCTACCACTTGTGTGAATTGAGAATACTACATATATAAGAAAAATGTATGTTTGTGTTGGAATACTTCAGTAGCTCGGTTGGTTAGAGCGCTAAACGCGAAGAGTTTAGAGACTCCGGTTCAAATCCCGACTCAAGCATTCATTTTTCTTTTTATATATATTAACTTGATATATTTAATGTATAATGAAATTTCTTATAACTTCATGAATAAAATAGAATATTATTATATTTACATTATTTACGTACATCAAACTTTCTTTTTCACTATGTATATAGTCCTATTAAACTATTATATTTAATATATGTGTTAAAAGTTCTGAGAGCGGAACAGGCCGACGGCCTACCATGAAGATGATGATGATGATGATATCTGTTAAATAAACTTTTATGTAGACAGCACTTAATGGCATCAATCATTCAGCATATATTTTTCTTATGTTGTGAATTATACCTCGTAGCATTATCTAGTCCGATGATATTTGTTGTCAAGTTTTGATTGGCTACCAAATTAAGAAAGAACACGATTCGCTCGCCTCCTTCCTAAATTCTCCAATCGTATAGGTAATGTCGGCCGATTCAATCCCACATTATTTAAACATTCTCTTGTCATAATCATTTGTCAGTAAATTGCCAGTAAATTTGAATATCTACTTTTTTCACAATAATAGGTATGACGTAATGATTATTATTCTTCTCATCATATTTATCATGTTTTAACTTGGGTTTATTTATGTCACATTTTAAATTAAAAATTAAATAAATAAAATCCAAAATTATTATTAAAATCAGGGTAATTTTTTCCTGTTATACGTAAAACCGAATGCAATATTTACTGAAAAATATTAACTTCTTTTAAAGTTCAGCTAATTGACTCTACACTTTATGTAATATATATATGTGCAAGACCACATTGACTTTGGCTCTTCGTTAGTCCTTATTTCACCAATTGAATACAGTTGTCTCCTATTTTCAACATTGTCAGATCCATCCGAATATTATCCTTCCATGTAACCCTAGGTCTTCCTAATATTATTTTTTCCCAAATATATTCCAATAAAAATATGGAATTATTTCTACTCTCCTCATTATAGATGACTTATAGGAATGAGTCTAAATGACACATTGAGTAGGGTGCGTGTAGGTAAACAGTTTTCGGATAATTTGAAATTCACATTGGGTTAATGCAAGGAGATGCATTATCTCCTCTACTATTCAGTTTTGTAATAGGATGCCATCAAATCTTTAGAGGATGAAGAAGGCTGCCATCAATGTTATTAATAAGCTGTTAGTCTATGTTGATGATGTAGTACTATTTATTTTACCTGATGGGGTTAAGATCGTAAGATCTTCTCTTTGGGTGACACTATGTATGCATGGTCCGTTTTATAGGCTATATATATATGGTATGATAAGAAAAATAAATGCCTGGATGGGATTCGAACCCGGATCTCTGAGATCCGGGTTCGAATCCCGTCCAGGCATTTATTTTTCTTATCATACCATATTAAGCTTGCATTGCTCATGTTAAAGATTTAATTATAACATATATATATATATATATATAGCCGCGCTGCTCTTCACGCCACTAGAATTGCATATTTATCCAACATCACGAAGAGGAGGTAGAGTGATGCCCTATGTTCCGATCAACTGAATGGACTTTGCCCTATGAAAGTTACACATTTTAATCTATGGATTAATCATGATTTAAATTATTTGCTTTACATGACTTGGAATAAATGTAGAGTTGTTCATGTAAAACTTTGTTTTTAAAATAATTTCGTTCATAGTATTTCAATTCTCCGACATTAGAACATTGTGCTTTTACATCTATGAAATGTCTGATGAATGTAGTTACAATCCATACCCATTGTACTTACGTTGTTCATGAATTGACAGACGTCTTCCATATACTGTAAACCTTTTGCTTTTTAAAGACAAGCTAATAGTTCCATCCTCTGAATATTTCAATTCTCAAAATATGCGGTCCTCACATAACCCACGAATTGCCCCTAAAATTAGTCAATCGTTATTTCAGGGACAATGATTCCAATCCCTTATTCAGTCACTCGAATTCAACCCAGTAAATACGTAGGCTATTTCTCTGAAGTGTGCAGCAGGCTCTGGTGTGCACGAGGGTCTCTTCAGGGCGTGTTTTAGATTAAGCTTTTTTCTGGGTTCTACTGGTGTGAAGGACAAGGAATTCGATAATCAGTAACAATGAGTTGTGTAATTAATTAATAAGGGTTTATTTTGTTAACCTCTTATGAACAACACATACACAACAAATTAATAATATCACAAACTGGAAAGAACACTTGGCAAGGATGACAGAATAGAATACCAAAAGCAGCATACAACTATTCACCACGAGGAAGAAGAAGTTTGGGAAGACCGAGGAAAAGATGGAAAGAGCAGCAATTTGGAGCCGGAACAGCTAGTAAATAAGCCTAAACCACGAAGAAGAAGAATTAATAATATTTTGTAGACTACTTGAGCAAATCTAGACTTTCCTAGTATATTGTACGTATGGTAGATTCATTCACACTTTTAGGTAATAATATGGGAGCAACAGGCTCCTCTAAGTACTCGTAACATGATAAACTAGCCCACTATGATTTCGGAAGGGAGCTACTGACTCCTCTCTGCATGTACTCGTATTGGAGCTACGGGCCACATTGTGTTAACAATGACATTTCTAGGCCTTTTATATTCATTTCCCAAGGAAGTTTTAAAATTGGCTCAAGTATTCCTTTTAATAACATTTATTGTTTTGCAAATCTGAACATATTCAACACGTCAATCAAATTTACACTTTTATAATAAGCATTAGTTTCGCTTCGCTAGGTACATGTACCTGCCAACCCTTGAGTTACCGTTAACCACTGTATAACAACAACTTATTGTGTGGTCCCAAATAAATTTTAATTCTAGAAAGTACCCCTGCTACAAGTGGATGAGATTAAACTCGTTCAGAATTATTTTCAATAAGACCAGGAACCTGCCTCCTATCAGATTAATCTTTTAGGTTGTTCGAAACTCTTTTTGAAGACAATGACACCAAAGAATTCATGATCTCTTAGATCATTCAAACTCAGTTAAGGTCTGCTAGTTTTTTCTAGATTTATTACCTTAAAATTTGAGTTCACGTTCTATGAATAATAAGAAAATAGAAATTTTAAAATTATAATCTAACTAATGAATCAGTGATCAGTCCAATGCAAAAATATCGGCACAAAATATGGTTTTCCTATTATCATTTCTTGTTATCACATATACAAAAGATTCTAAAATTCATCAGAACAGCGCAATGAAATATCTTCATAGCTATTTAGTGTAACATTAGCAGTTATATATGGTCAATATAAATTAATATTCAATGTGCTGCCCTCAATTTGTCACAAAGCTTTTAGTTAAAAAAAAACACACAGTTTATTGTATCTCGAAAAATATATTTAATTCCGACCATCATCTAGGCCTATTCCATTGTTATTGGAATTTATTTATGGATATTATTAATTTATCACTTTATTCACTTATGAGTGTAAAATAAATAGAACTTGTTGTCCAGATTCTGTCAATATAAATTCACTCGCAACAAAAGTGCTGGTGAATTTATCATAGGTAATGCCACGAGTGATTTCAAATTTATCTAGAGAATATGGAAATCAAGAGTGGCATTTGTTAGGACTACTTAACGAATAAAATTAAGCTGCTTACTCACAAATCATTATTTAATATAGTTATTTTAAAATATTTACATATTTAATGTAAACGGCGATGTTGAAAACAAATGAGAAACGTTTGTTATGCTTCATTTGTTCATCACTGCAACCAGATCATATAATGTATTGCCAAAGGATCGCTATATTGTAAGACTGCTCCCTAATGGGGGGAAAAAAATGAAACACATAAATCTGTTTATAACCAATATTATAGGATATTTATTAATTTCTGACGTCCTATGATGTAAATTATATTTTCTTGGAACGTAAATTCCTGGGAAATAATACGTGTAAGAAAGTGCAAACAATGGTTTCTTTTTATTGTGGTATAATCAATTACTACGAATGTTTTTGTATTATATCCCGCAAACACTATCTGTTTATATTCGTGCACTATATATACAATCTGGTAGCCGTATTTCTTAGAGAGTCAGTCACTGAAAAATAATGATCTGGCTTATTCATAATGTTAGAAAGGAGGAGCTTTATATAATATGATAAACTTGTTTGATAAATTCCGGGCGAAACACGACTGTGATTGGTTGTGAATCAAAATTAATTGAAACGCTATTGGTCATTGACTCACATTTGGGGCATGAGTTAAACAGTCGATGAAATCCGTACCACACTGTTAATAAAATATTTATTTCTATAAGTTTGATTTGATTGCAAATGCTGAAAAAATCTAAATTTAAACTATATGTCTGTTAAATGTAATTTTTAACAAGCCACATGATTTTATGTTTGATAATGTTCCTAAAGAACATAAATTGTAACGTTCAAAATATTTTTATTTTCAAAATGTCACACTGTTTGATTAAACAATTTAAAAGCTATTTTAATTGTGTGTAGTACGAAACAGATGCAAGGAAACAAACGATTTCTGTTCTTCCATGCAGAATTAAGCGCATTACTTCTGTAACAGTGAACTTGGGATACTCCGTATCTTTGCGTTCAAAATTATTTAAAACAATTTCACTCACACGTAGATAGATTTTAATGGGGTAAACAGTGTTCATTATTTTCTTCTTCTCATACATGAGGGGATTAAAGAAGATATTCTGTATTTTAAATTTCCTCTAATCTCTCTTATAGTTTACCCATTTCTGTCAAGCATAAGGAAAAAGTATATAAACAAGCTAGAAATTCTTGTAGAGTTATGTAATGAACTTTGTAAAAATAAACTGAGTTAAATATTTTTTAAGGAATATAGGGTGATTTATATAAAATGCCTAGTCTTTAAAATTGTATTATTGTCTAATCTTAGCTACAACATAGTAAATGTTGCTGAATAAACAGTATTTTGGGAGAGTTCCTTATTTCCACAAAATGTGGCGGTTAAAATTGCCAAATTTTGCTTAAAAATTGACTAAATGTAATAAGATGTATATTAGGGTGGGCCGAAAAAACTCGTTTTTTTTATTTCCAAGGGCGGAAAATTTGCGAATTTTAAAGACAAAAAAGAAAAAAAATCAAAATCTGTTGACATCTTCCGGTCGCGCAAAGGTTCTAAAGTTTGACAAAATATGAAAAAAAAATCATTTTTGAGATTATTTTTAAAATTTTTGAATTAGATGTTTTCGTAATGCAATAGTTTGTAATGTCTTCAAATAGAGCCTAAAAACATTGTGTTTTAATTGGTTTAGATCAGTTGATATCATTCAGTCGCGCATAGGGCCTAAAATTTGCCAAAATATTGGACATTTCACATTTTTACGAGTTCTTCTTTTATATCTTTATTTTTTAAACGTAATAATTATAGTATTCTTATTTTGTAACATAAGACCATTGTGTTTTACTATGGTGTGAATAAATTAACAACTTCCGGTCGCGTAATGATCCCAATGCTATAGAAAAACAGTACGTGAAAAAAGATAGTTAAGCCTATGACACGATGGGTGATAAAAGTAGCAAAGGGCATAATACTTACTTACTTACTCACTGGCACTATCGAACCCGTAGGTTCATGGCCGCACGGACATAAGCTCTCCATACATCCCTATAAGAGCTAATGCTTTCCAATCATTCCCTGTATAATCTACTTCCCTCAAATCATAGTTAATGTTATTCTCCCACCTCATTCTTGGTCTACCAACTGGGCGTTTTCCCTGGCATAGTTTACGAAGGGCATAATACTTTTCGATTTGTTCTGTATTTAAAAAGCTTAAATATTTAAGTTACAGTATAGGTTTTAACAATAAACTTACAGTTATAAAGTAGAAAAACAGAGTTCTGAATAAATAGTCCATGTTAGTTGAACCTGCTCATTAGTACTGTTCTCTATTTTGTAGCCGAAGGTACTTTGAAGACTGATTTGCTGGTGAAGTTAGGCACGGATGACCTGGACAGCAGAGTGGTTCTTATAAATCCGTCTCGAGATTCAGTTCCACAAACTTTACCTGAGGCTTCCGTGACGAGTTTTACACAGCGTTTAACAGCCTGCGGGTGATCTGGGAATTGCTTGAAAGTAATGTTCCAATTAAGGATTGAGTCACTGTCGATGTGCGATTTGATCTCATCGTCACTGATTTCTGCCAACAATGGGGGAGATAGTCCATCCAGTTGATCATTTCTGAGTATTCTTGCGCACTGAAGTTGATTTTTGGTGGCGTGAATGTTCTTTACTGTTTTCCTTCTTATGTCTATCTGCCTTGCCTTCAGAATTCTTCGAAGTCCGAGTTGTCATGTGTTTCTGGTCATCTTGATTCATGGCTAACAGTAAGTGTTCTGGGTGGGCGAAAAAACCACTCCGTTCGATCACAGGGAAACACAATTAACGGTTGCTTACTATTGCAGTAGCTTTTAACTGAACTTTCATCTGTCAAATAGGTTTAGAATATTATTTTTGTTTGAACTGTATAATTTTGGTCGCTATCACTGTCCCTACTAGGAAGACAACGTCCTTCACCTTCAGTTTCGACTAAATTTAAAACAGAATGTGAGCATGAGGGTTTTGAAGCATCTTCTACATATAAATGACTCTCACGTAACTTCCTTTCCAATGCTTTGTTACGCTTGTTTGTTTCACTTTTGTCTACAGCTCCAATTTTTCCTATTCCGTTTCTGACAGTTTTTTTGTACCTCATTATCAGTTCGTGTGAAAAAATACTACGGCTATTACATTTATAAAATACCAAAAATGCGTAAAAATGTAACTTTTTCATTATTTTCGAAAATTTTGGGGCTTATGCGCGACCGGAAGCTATCAACTGATCTAAACAAAATCCTAACTTAATGTTTTTAGGGTCTATTTTAAGACGTTACAAGCTATTGCATTACGAAAACATCTAATTAAGAAATTAAAGAAATAATCGCAAAAATGAAGTTTTTTTTCATATTTTGTCAAACGTTAGAGCGTTTGCGCGACCGGAAGATGTCAACCGATTTTATATTTTTTCTCTATAATTTGCAACTTTTCCGCGCTATTACAACTTCGAAATAAAAACATAAGTTTTTCGGCCTACCCTAATGTATATACAGGTGGCAGTGGAGACCGAGTTCCCGCTACATCTCGTAATAATATAATATAATATAATATAATATAATATAATATAATATAATATAATATAATATAATATAATATAATATAATATAATATAATATAATATAATATAATATAATATAATATAATATAATATAATATCTATCTATCTATCTTCGGGTTTTTACAGCTGCTGCCGTCTTCCCGTGCCAAACCTCCAAAGCCTACGGTCTTGGGCATCTTCGATGCTTAGCCCTCTAGCTTGCATTACTGTCTTCATGTTTTCCTTCCATGTTAACCTTGGTCTTCCTCTTTTCTTCTTTCTGTTAGGATGCCATTCATATAGTTGCTTCGGCCATCGCTCATCTTCCATTCTTAAAACATGTCCTAACCACTTTAATTCCTTTTCCTCAATTCTTTCAATTATGCTTTCTTCTGCTTCCATTTTGTTTCTAATTTCCTTATTTGTGACACGTTCTAATTTAGACTTTCTGGCACTTCTTCGTAAATAATCCATTTCTAGAGCTATTAGTCTATTCTTGTAGTACTTATTGATTGTCCATACCTCACTTCCGTACATTGCAACAGATTCCACCAATGTTTTACCAATATATTTCTTTGTGTCTTTCCAAATATGCTTATCCCACCATATGGAATTTAATGATGATATTATTTTGCTACTCAATTCAATTCTATGTTTTATGTTCTCTTTGCCTATACCTTCGATGTTATCCATAATCATTCCCAAATATTTAGTTTGTTTCACTTGCTTTATTTGGATTCCATCTTCCAATACTAAGTTTTCTCTTTCATTGCTATTTATTGCCAGATATTCTGTTTTTTGTAAATTTACTGTGAGACCCCATGATTCATATGTGCTTTTCAACCTTTTTATCATGAATTCCATATCAAAATTGTCTTGCGCTAAAACCAGTTGATCATCGGCAAATTGTAATGTCAGCAAAAATCTATTGCCTATTGGGATCCCCATACCTTTGCAGCTTTGTTTCCATTTCGTTAATATAAATTCTACATAAATATTAAATAAAATTGGTGATAGACTGCATCCTTGTTTCAATCCCTTTGAGGTGTTTATAGGATTAGACATTATATTTCCCATTTTAACATAAGCGGAGTTATCTTTATAGGTTTGTTTAATAATTTCTATTAGGTTTCTGTCAATATTGTATTTCTCCAATACTTCCCATAATTTGTTCCTCGGAATTGAGTCATAAGCTTTCTCTAAATCTATCATTGTCAAGTGGGTTTCTTCTCCAACTGCAGTCCGTTTTTCAATTAACTGTTGTATTGCAAATATATTGTCAACACATGACCTTCCTGGTCTGAATCCATTTTGATCTTCTCCTAATTTGTCTTTAACATCTTTTTGTAACTTTGTTTTTAATAACTTCGTAAATATTCTATATAATGTGTTATTTATACTTAGTCCTCTGTAGTTTTTTGCGTCTCTTCTATCGCCCTTCTTGTATATTGGTACTATGTAGCTTATTTTCCATTCATCAGGAATCTTCTGTATTGCAATGCACTTATTATACAAGTCCCTCAATCTACCTATTAAATTTTTTGGGCCATATTTAATTAACTCATTTGGTATGTTTCCCGGCCCTGGTGCCTTTTTATTCTTTAGGGTTTGAATTTCTAATTCTATATCTATTGTATCAAATTCCAGGGCGTTCATTTCTATGGATGGATCTTCTGTTGTTTCCATAAACTCATTTCTAGTTTCTGACAGTAAAGCTTTGTAATGTTTTTCTGCGTCTGATTTTGCTAACAAATTTATCTTGCTGGGTCCTTGGTTGGTTTTCAGTGTTTTTAGAAATCTCCATACTTCTGATGATTGTGATCCTCCTATATAACTTTCTATTTCTTGGCATTTGCTTTTCCATAATTTGTTTTTTTCTTCTATCACTTTCCTTTTAACTTTGGCGTTTGTTCTCTTGTATTCTATCCAATTTTCTGTTGTTTTATTTGCCAACCATTCTAAGTAGCATTTTTTCTTCTTTTTGGTTAATTCTTCAATATCATCATTCCACCAATCTTGGGTATTTTGTTTTTTATTTATTGTGCCTAATGCTTCTTTTGCTGCCGAATGTATTATTTCCTTTAATTGATTATATTCTTCTTCTATGTCTTCCTTGTAATCCAAATTCTCAATTTTAATCCTCAGTCTTTCTTTATATAAGTTTTTGATACTATCCTGATTAAATAAATACAGTTTAAATTTTTCTTCCTGCTTCGGTTGCATTGTTGATTCCCTTGCTTCATCATGCACTTTTTTCCCTGTAGGGAATTTGGGGATGATCTGTGCTGTGAGTAGATAGTGGTCAGAACCACAATTTGCTCCTCTTTTAACCCTTGAGTCCTTAATAAATAAGGAAGTATTTTGCTTTACAATTATGTAGTCTATTATTGATTTCTGATTGAGACTAGGTCGTTCCCAAGTAAATTTATGAATATCCTTATGGTCGAAAAATGTGTTTACTATCTTTAATTTATGTTGTTTGCACATCTCTATGATTCTATTTCCATTATCGTTGACTTCTTGTTCCCCATATTTTCCTACTGCTTCATCATTGTTTCTTCTACCCACTTTCCCATTTAAATCTCCCATTAGTATTAATTCTTCATTACTTCGTATTTTCTCTATTTGTTCCACTAATACTGAATAGTACTTTTCTTTCTGACTCTGTGCAGCATCATCTGTTGGTGCGTAGACTGCTAAGAACACCATTGTTCTTCCCGTAAGCTTCATTTTAATCTTTAGGCATCTTTCATTAATATGTTCATATTCTGTTATGTTTTTACTGTATTTCTTTTTTACAAACATTGATACTCCTGCTTTAGCTCTTTTTGATTTATTTACACCTGACCAAAAATGTATGTAGTTTCCTAAATATGAATTTCCCGATCCTTTCTTTTTTGTTTCCGTCACTGCTGCAATATCTATGTTGTTCTGGAATAATTCTCCTGCTACTTCATTAATTTTGTTTCTAATTCCTCGTACATTCCACGTGCCTATATTCAATGTCCGTTTTCGTTGCTTTTGTCTTTCATACTTTTTTCTGTCCGGCTTTGATTGATTTGGTCTTTTAGCATTTTGTTTTTTTTTTCTAATGTGTGGGGAGCTGGCCCACAGCATAAACCCCCAACCTGGAGGACCAGGAAAATTTCTGTCTGGGTTTTCCTCCCATAGCCTTTGAAGATCCCTCTTCACCGCAAGGCAGCGTTTCTCTATTTTCCTTAGAGATAGGGTTGCCTCTTCCGCCAGATCCGCCGTGATGAAGGACTCCTTCTGCGCCGACTCTGCCGTTGAGGTCTTCACCGTAACCCTGGCTAGGGGCCCTTTCAGAGTACTATCAGTCGGAGCCAACTGAACCCTGGTTTTTTAACGAGGTTGTTACTCCTCCCCCTCCTCCATTCTCATCCGGGCTTGGGACCGGCCATGGCGGAGTTATAATATAATATAATATAATAAAATATAATATAATATAATATAATATAATATAATATAATATAATATAATATAATATAATATAATATAATATAATATAATATAATATAATATATATGTGTGTGTGTGTGCGTGCGTGCTTGCGTGTGTAAGAAAAATAAATGTTTCTACTAGATTTGCCTGGTATCGTAAGTGGTAGCGCACTGGAATACCAATCCAGAGGTCCGGGTTCGAATCCCGTCCAGGCATTTATTTTTCTTATCATGCTTATTAAGCTTGCATTGCTCAATGCCAACAATTTAATTATAACATCCGAGAAAGTGTCACTGCTATAAAGTAAAAATATTGTCTTTAATTTGCTTACTTGTTATAGGAGCTACTAGGTGGCAGTGGAGACCGAGTTCCCGCTATATCTCATAATAATAGAGTATATATATATATATATATATATATATATATATATATATATATATAAGAAAAATAAATGTTTGTACTAGATTTACCTGGTTGCGTAAGTGGTAACGCAACGGAATATCAATCCAGAGGTCCAAGTTCAAATCCCATCGAGGCATTTATTTTTCTTATGTCACACACACACATATATATGTATATATATATACGGTTAAAATTAAACTACATTCTGTATATTTCGTATGTTTAATTATCTGTTATTATTATTATTATTATTATTATTATTATTATTATTATTATTATTATTATTAGTGATTAAATTATTCTTGGTAAGTAAAATTCATACCAGTATATGCCCATTCCTTGACGTTTGAGGATAATCAGGTTGGTCGACCTAGTCCTTGAATTCTGGTTCTCCAAAATATGAGTAGGCATACCAAATGCTATCTAAATCAGACATGTCTATTAAATGGATTGTGTTAATGGAATTCTAACTCCTGACAACTGAGTTATATCATTGAAAAGACCCTGTCAGGCTGGCTGACCCATGGCTGAATACGGGGTTTAAATACAGCAGCTTGAGCCAAATCGTTGCGCTCCTATACGTTGGCATGACATCTCGATATATTCTATTTTTTATATTTAATTATTCCGCACATTTATCATCACATTTCCATCTACAAAATCGATAAAACTAATTTTCTTCCTGCTTCTTCTGATTTAAGATAATTAGTTTTCTTCTCTTTTTTTAAAATGTGTAATGAAGTGAACTATCTTGCATGTAGTAGTTGTTATGAAATAAAACTTTCGAAAAGCTATTGGAGATAATGTAGAAAGAAAATATAGCTATAATCAAGAATTTATCTAAAACAAAATTTAATGGTAATGAAATATAGGCCTAAACTATGTAACGGGAAGTTCGCGGGGTAATGCAAGGACTATAACTCAGGGTTGTGGATTTTCACCGTGGGAATAAGGCGAGGAGCGAACCAAAGACACTAAGTACAATAAGGAGGCTTACCAAGACATACACTGATATCAATATAATATATACATATATATATGTATATATATATTAGTTAAAATGTAGCACAATGGGCGATCAACAGTTCACTGTTCACATACACTATCCTTAGTAGGCTTATGGATATATCGCCCTTAATGAGATTCCTGTATTATTACTTAATGGTAATTACAGGTGCTAATAGCGGTCAACACCGGACCGATTTCATTAATGTTATGGCGAATCTATCGCGTTTTAAAACACTGATAAATACTGGTCTTCACTCGACCAATAGTGATTGATTATGTTGATATAACACCCGAATATTACAGGATCGCCTGTAATACGATAAGCACACTGATGCTTTTAAGATTAACTTTAAATGTGCCGCTACTTTCCGGCCTAACACTTTTCTAAGTGGCTAATACGTCGCTCGCCTGCGACCGGCGAAATATATGAGTCCTCACTGCCGCGGGACTCTACCAATTGACCCTGCGCGGGCGTCATACGTTCTTTCCGCTCCGGTCGGGAGTCCTTCCCAGAGCAGACTCGTCTCTCATTACTTGAAATATATCCATACTCCTTAAAAACACAATTTCCGAAACCAATATTTCCATTGGCTGGAACATATAATCAACATATGTAAACAAAACACCTTCCTGACAGAATAACGCCCTTAATATTTACTTATGAAAGCTAATTGGATATTACAGTTCCCCTCTACTTAAACATGAATCTCGGGGAAATCATTGGTCCGGTATTTCCAGGGTGTGTTTTTCACACGGCTGGTGAGTGGTTAGGCCATTTACAATAGTTGCTAACGAAGCCGGAAATCGGTCATTAATTTAAACAGAAAACAGATGGACATACATTTTCGCTACTGTCTCCATCTTAGTACGGAGTTTGTGATCTTCAACACCGAAGACGACCGTCATTTATCTTAAGGGAAGGATGACTTCTGTAGCCGGACAAGGGATTTCCTAGTCTCCAACAGTGAGACCTTTTTACAAGAGAACCAATTCGCTCCGGTTCTAAAACAATTTTAGCTACACATGTGGGTTTTTAACTTGAGATACGAAGACAGAAATGTCTTCTTTAATATTTACTCAAGCGTAACAAATTAAGTAAAAGTTTCTCACGAGACCTTTTGCACAGTGTAACTACATATTTAATAAAGCCGTCTACTCGTGTTTAATAAAAAAATTAATTACTACAGTTATTGCTGCTACAAATTAAATCCTTATTTACATTATGTAGAATTTCATAGGCCAATCTAAGAAGTTAAAAAAATTGTCACAATATTTTAGTTAACAATGAATCAACAAAATCTTCCTGAATTAATATCCGTTTCAACTAGTTGGAACTTTGAGGGCATAAGCTGTTATACCTAATTACTCAAAGAAATATTAGAAGTCACGTGTTAATAGTGCTTTGTGCGGAAGGAATAATTCCTAATTTGTTTTTACAAAAAAAAAAAAAAAAAAAGGAGTAGGTTTTAAGTATTTTATAAATTTACATAATTATCAAATTTAAACTCTTTGTAACCAATCATGCATTAATCGCTATGATTAACATGCTGAAACAAATTAAACCACATCAAAGTGACACTTGAGCTATGAAATGTCAACATTTATATTGACCAATAACATTCACAGTTAGCCACTACCGTACAGACTGATTCTGTTAATAAAAAAATGCACTGACCATACATACTATAAAGAATTTACAATTTTTGAAAGGTAGTTAAATTTATATTTTTAGTTGATATTATAATGGGGCATCTCTAGACGTCCTAATAAAAACATCAACACTACAAAGTAGAGTAATGTCTTATCGATGTCTGGAATCATATATAACATTGATTCAACTGCTCAAAGGCATAAGAGCAACTATAGAAATATTTATTTATGATGGGTGTCCCTGAGATGCTAGATGTTTTTGTCATAGAAACAGTCATATGGTAATACAAAGGTAATGTTGTTTGTGATTCCCGAGATTCTAAAGAATGATAGAAATTAAAAAAATAAGTATCAAAGATAGCAACATGCATTTAAATGTACCAATTTTTTATTAATAGCTTTTCCATAACAAAATATAAATATGCAGTGACTTTCATGGTGTTCATCGCATGGCAGCTCAAATGCCGTCCAGTCAACCAAACTAAAGTAATGCACTCTTGCAACAGATTCTATCCCTAATAACAAGTAACACGTATCTCATAAATAGAGCCCGGATTAATAGCAAATTTACTTTTTTTGTATTTATAACCATCTCAAAAGATTTAAGTGTACAGATATGACATTTATGATTTATCATGGGAAGGTTTTATTTTTGTTCTTTTTTGTGCTTTGCTGCTTATTTTGTACCATTCTGGTCTTTTTAAATTATTTCTCCTATCTATATACTCCGTATTTCCCCGCTTCAGGATTAGGATGCCCCATTGGCGGGAGTGTTTTAACCAAGTAAATGTAGTTACATAGTTTACTTAAAACATTACATTTTCATTGTAAAAATATTGAATTTCAATTATAAATTTATTTTTTACCTACAGATGTCAACGAATGATACGGGATCAGCACATAGCCTCCATGAAACTCCTAGTATGGAACTAAGATATACTTGAATGGAGAAATTTTACACAGAGATCTCTTTATTCGGGCTTGCGGTTCTTTTACTAGCCTGGAATCTTCAAACTCGGGACCCACAGCTTAAAGTCCGTCCCATAACAATTATTATAACACGTTCGAGAATAAAGTCATGAACATATATTATTAGTTTTATATATAAAAATATTTAAACCTCATAAAAACAGTAAATAGTTCAAATACAAAGAAAAAACACATTTCATAGCAAAATATAAAAATTTATCACATCGGTACGTGGAGGTCTCGTCCTTTGAATTTTTCCATCCTAAAAATCCATCGGGTTAGAACCCGCGACCTTCGCAGCTAGGAACATAACCGCTAGTCCACCGCGGCCGACAAATTATTTTCTTTCTCTCTTTCCTTCTTCTTTTTTTAAGTTTCCGATATTGTAATTTAGAACATATTTGGCTGGATTGGAAGTAATTCTTTGTTCGAAAGCGGCTGTTCTGAAGAATATATTGAGTAGATTTCACTTTATAAAGGGAATGTGTTCAAGTTCTACCTAATCTTCGAAAATGTTCACTGCGATGCAGTTTGAAACATTATATTACAGAGACTCTTGATGTCCTCTTTTAAAAACACGTTAAACTGTATAACTGTATATAAAACTATTATTCTACCAGCTATATTATATGGATGCGAAACATGGACTCTTATTTTAAGGGAGGAAAGGAGATTACGAGTATTTGAGAATAAAATTCTTAGGACATTTTTTTTACCAAAGAGAGATGAACAGACAGATGAATGGAGAAGACTGCATAACAGTGAACTACATGGTCTTTATAGGAAGCCAGATATAATAAGAACATTTAAGTCTCGTAGACTGCTTTGGGCAGGACATGTGGCACGAATGGGGAATGAAAGACGTGCATGGAAGCTTCTTGTAGGAAAACCAGATTGATAACACCCAGTTGGTAGACCAAGAATGAGGTGGGAGAAGAACATTAACTATGATTTGATGCAAGTAGATTATACAGGAAGTGATTGGGAAACATTACCTCAGGATAGGGATGCATGTCCGCGTGGACATGAACCTATAGGCTTGATAGTGCCAATGAATTAGAGTTATGTAATTGAGGAACTTATATTATCTGTGAAACAACAAAAGCCAATGTCGATTATCTGTAGAAACAGTTTGTAGTTATTTGCAAGAAGTTACTAGCATTAAAGGAATGAGTCAGTACTTTTGTGATTATTTAATAAATAATGTTGCTCTTTAAGAATGTAAATGCCTTCTTCACTGTCTATATTACATATTTTATGTGCATTCTTGCCTGCCTTTTTCTACATATTGTAATATCTGAACATCCTGTTTCTGCTCTTGAGTGATCTGCACCATTTCAATTTCGAGAGAATGTGTAGCTTGCCTCTCTAAGATTTATTTCTTGTGCAAGCCACCAGATGTATTTTTGCCAAATATTCTCTAACTACGGCTATTTTCTTTTCAACAAACACACTTATTTTATCGAGAATAAACCTCGTTTCCTTAAATTAGAAATCTTCTCTCCCGATTCATAAGTAGTTGTTATGCTTCCCTCTGGTTATAGTATCCGCGGGTTCAAATCCAGGCGCAATCAATGGGAAAACTAAAAAAATTCTGAGTATGAAGTTTTTCCAAAGGGAAGTAAAACAATTGAGGCCCATTCCGTAGATTTACGACACACAATCTTCTCAATCTTGAAAAAAGATACGTCTAGGCAGAATTTATCGGCCCTTTCACGCTCGGATTTGGATTGCTAACGATTCTAAATTTTAAAAAGTGTCAATACTTTTAATATTCATGTTTGAACACCGTTGAGGTTAAAATTATTTCAAATATAAAAATGTTTGTACCTTATATAACACAGTCGTCCTCAACTATAATAATTTCTGTTATAATCTTTTGTTATATTATTAAAATTCAAAGGGCTGCTGAAATGAAGATGTTAAGAGCAATAGCAGGATACCAAAGGACCGATAAAAAGAAAAACGAAGATATAAGAACAGAACTTAATATATGTAATCTCTGTGAAAGAATAAACTATTATCAAAATGCTTATCTTCAGCACGTATTACGAATGAATGAACAGCGCATACCAAGAAGACTGTACAATTATAAACCAGAAGGGAGAAGAATGTTGGGAAGACCATTGAAGAGATGGAAGGACCAATTCGACCTATAATGAGATCGGAACAGGCCATTGGGCTTAATCCTTGTTGTTGATGATGATGAAAATTCAAAGCTTTTCGAAAACATACATCATCTTCAGGAATTTTGTTGATACTGTATAAAATATATAAATAATTTCAGTATCAAGAAAGTTCCTGAAGATGAAGCATGATTTCGAAAGGTTTTGAATTTTAACAATATGACGAAGCAGAATCTTGTGTTACCACACTTCGATTATTGTGACATTATATATAATGATCTACACTATGACTTGTCGCAGAGACTGCAGCGTGTTCATAATGCTTGCGTTCGATTCATTTTTAATATCCGCCGTTATGACCATATTTCCAAACACTTTAATAACCTCTCTTGGCTCCGTCTTACTGACAGACGTAAATTTTACTCTCTTTCACTACCTTTCAAGCTTACATTCCTATTTACCTGGCGTCCAGATTTGAGAAGTTATCCTCTTACCACAATATTGACACGAGGTCGCAAGATAGCAGTCTGCTAACAATTCCTCTTCATAGTACTTCCTCCTATTCTACTTCCTTCACAGTAGCCTCTGCTCGCTCCTGGAATCTCCTTCCTCAAGATATCAGGGGTTGCCGTACACTTGGCACCTTTAAGTCATGCTTATACAGTTACCTGTTGTCTAATAATTAATTTTTCTCTATTTATATAATTTTATACTATGTCATTAATAATCTTTTCCTCGGTTTTCATATATATCTCGTACATATTATATATTTAATTCGTTAAATTTAGAGTAAATCAAAATACATTATAAATATTAATTGTATTCATAACATGTAGTCGTTTATGTATATTGTAATTTAGATGTAAGACTTTTTTTTTGTATTTTTTTAAAACCTAGTTCAGTGGTAGACAAGTCCTTAAGGCCTTAACTCTGCCAGGTAAAATAAAGCTATTATTATTATAACAGAAATTATTATAGTTGAGGACGACTGCGTTATAAGATACAAACATGTTTATAATTGAAATAATTTTAATCAGTGACGGTAAATAAAAATACTTTCTAGTTCTTTCTTCTTCATATTGTTTCTCTGTAAGGGGCAGATATGCATGCAAATTAATTGTATTAAAGATGATTTTATACCTATCAGCAATATTAATGAATTACGAATCATAAGGCATATAAGCTTAATCATATCGAAACATTAAAAAAATACGCAAATAACAGTTAACACACTATTTTATAGGCACAAAGCGTGAGCTCGACGATGACTTCAGAGCTTATGCAAAGGACGCTATATGTAACAGGCTTTGTCTGTCTAGCGGCGACCATGCAACCATGACTGACCGGTACGCGAACCGCGACTAACACAACCATCAACACTTTTAAAATTCATACTAAAGCACCGTTGAGGTTATATAATAAAATATTAAATATAATATTGGTACCTGGTAAGTCAGTCGTCCTCAACTAAATTATTAAACTTCATCAAGTAGTTCCAATATGAAGGCCTTTCAAAAATATTGTTTCATCTTCTGCTTTTTAACTGGTACTGTTGTTGTTGTATAAGTTGTACAACGGGTTTAGGTCTGCGGGTGTGTTCTCATTGAGTAGGTCTGTATTCTTTTCTACTTTTAGAATCTCTATATCTTCAAGGATACTGATCCTGTTGTTGTTGTACGCTCCGTGTAGTACTGACAGAGTATTATCGATTGTATCGAACTGATGACCCGTTTCTAGTATGTGTTTAGCGAAACTTGATTTTTCATCGTTATTAATAACATTTTTATATGTTCAGAGAAAAATCTAGTTTTGCTAAACACATACTAGAAACGGGTCATCATTTCGATAAAATCGATAATACTATGTCAGTACAACAGCAGGATCAGCATCCTTGAATATATAGAGATTCTAAAAGAAGCAAAGAATACAGATTTGCTCAATGAGAACACACCCGCAGACCTAAACCCGTTGTGCAAGTTATACAACATCAGTACCAGTTAAAATTCAGAAGATGAAACGTTGTTTTTGAAAGGCCTCCATATTGGAACTACTTGTTGAAGTTTAATAGTTTAGTTGAGTACAACTGACTTACCAGGTACCAATTTTATATTTAATATCTTATAAGTTATAACAAAACCGCCATTAAAATCACACTTAATGCTAATACAAACTTCATTGTCTTATCACTCCTAGAATTAAGGCTACGCCACTCTTTTGAATAACATTTAAAAATTATCAATTTATTTTTTACAACAGTTTATCGCCATCATCAACTTATTTAGGTGTGATCGTATGAGCCTATTTCATCTTAATTTTGACCATCCTTTATCTCGACTTCCTTTACATCAGTTGCAAGTAAAAAAATGAAGTGATTCCCTACAGACCTTAGGAGGCCCTTCGGGCACTAGGATGATAAGGCTCGCACCTATCTAGACAATCGGCCCGAAATGCAGACGGGTTGTCAGCCCATCGAGATAGCAGCCTTTCCTCCAGAATATAGGTCTGGTATTCATTTTCATTAATGGCTGAGTCGACCACTGAGTCATAGTACCGCCAGAATATTTAGTCAGTATAAAAATCATTACTATATAGGGAGTCGAACCTTCTGCCTTGTAGAGCTACATTTTTGCCAAAATAATAATAATAATAATAACAATAATAATAATGATAATGATAATAATAATAATAATAGCAATAATAATACAAAAATACATTTTATTTTAGTCGGTATTGTCTTAACCAACCACACTACGGCACACAGGAAGACATTTTCGTAATTTCCTAGCCAAAATTATTTGATAGTAGGCCTATTATAGGACTATCCATCCATAGTAATTCTGCCCGAGGGCAGGTCTTTCACTGCAATCATAGCATTTTCATGCTATGCTTTGCAGCTTTACTAGGGAATTGTAGGTGTGGTAGCTTCCCGTTGCTTTCCACACCGGTGAAGGATGATAATGATAAGGATGATGATGGCCATATGATTTCGGGGACCTTTAGGCCTTAAAGTTTTCTGACATTTGTCTTACAGGTGAGAAAAAAACCCGAGAAAAACCTCACCCAGAAAAACTGCCCCGACCGGGGATCGAACCCGGGCCTGCTGCGTGACAAGGCAGCACGCTACCTGGAGACCACAGCGGTGGACCTATAGGACTACAATAACTCTTAATATAAATTAATTCTGACCATAAGGGCCTAAAACACACCGTCATTGATTTTAAGATTTTAGCCTGCATGCATGCTCTTGACATCTGTAGACTTTATGGTGAATCAGCTATATATGTGCTTTAGGCCTACTTCGTATATAAGAACTTATTCGAAAAGCTTCTCGCCGATTTCTCTGATATTCACTTTCATATTGGCCCATATATGTCTGTGCTTTGTGTCCTTATGGTTCTGACCACCTCAGTCAATTTAATGCTACAAATGGTTGTTTATTTTAATATAATTATTTAATATTACTAGATGCACTGCAATCACTTCATTGTTAACACTAGGGTATTGGATAAAGTAATGACAACACTATAGTAAATCAACGATCCTAGTGGCGACCATTGTAATCCTTCATGTATAATGTTGAACAGTTTTTGTTGTATAAATCTGTAACATTGAAAGTCTTGAAATAGTAATATTTTGTGAACACTTTCACTGTTTTTCTGTAAGTAATACTGCCCTAATAAGATGTTCAATATAAAATGTGTAGAAGGTGGGATTGGGAAGTAGGCCTACTCGAACATCCACCAAATTTACCAGACATGAGCTCTTGTGACTATAACTTATCCTCAAATATCAAAGAACCTCTGCGAGGCATTCGATTTCAATCAAAAGTTGATATCCAGAAAGTTTTAGGTCGATCACATGAGAAAGATATCCAAAAAAGGTGTTGCAGATGAAGTTCTCCGTTTTCCAAGGATTTGGCAATATAGTCGACTTGGCAGGAGACTATAAAATAAGTTCTTAATGTCAAAAGCAACCGAAATAATTTTTTAGTGGTTTTAGCAGTGTTACCATTACTTACTGAATCCACTAGTAATTCTTCTCTGCTTCCTCAGCGCCATCATCATATTCGTCATCTTCTTCAACATCATCAACACCATCATCGTCAACGCTGTAATAACTTGAAGTTATTAAATTTTGAAAACCTAATTCTTCTTCTTCTTCACTTCCTGGTTTAGGCAAGAGTTGCCTGTTCCATCTTCACTAATAGATCTAAGACCATCTCTTCTGAGGACGTCCGACATCTCTTCTTCCTCTTGGAAAATAATGGAAGATTTTATTTGGTAATCTACTTTCTTCCATTCTTTCTACATGTTCTTTCCATTGTATCTTGTGGTTAAATATATTTTCTTTTATGGAATAGATCTGCAGTTCTTCACGGATATTCTCGTTTCTTATCTGGTCCATTCTAGTGCAGCCTTTTACTCTTCTTAAAAATTTCATCTCGGCTGCTTGGATTTTACTTTCTTGTTTGGTAGTGGTAATCCAAGATTCACTCCCATACAAAACGACAGGGACAGCCATTGTTTTATTTATTTTTTCATTTCTTCACAATGAAAACCTAATTTTGGACAAGGAATAGTAAATATGTTTCTCTATATGCCGTGACCTTACAACAGTACATATCTTCCTTAGCTCCTCGGGAAATCTGTAGCATCAGAGGAGAGCTTATTTCTTGTTGCTGAATCGGATGTTTAGAGAGATTGCGTTTTCACACGCGCAGAGGCATTTTCTATAGACATTAAAGAAAGTGTTTTTTTTATAGCAAGAATAGGCCTTTTTTTCTTCTTTTTCTATGCGGTTTTCTCTCCAGGCGTAATATCGATTTGTATACTAATGGTCGAAATGCATTTCTTTTTGTTAAATCCTACAATGAACGAAGCAAGCTTCCTCTTGAGTGTGAATAGAGCCCCTTCTATACATTTATCAACCCTCGCTTTTTAACTTTGACATTTATGAGATGAGCCGAGATTTCACAATCTAGTTACAATCAAAATGTGACTCGACAAAATGCCTCGTGGTTTCCTTCAACTACAATCTCATGCCTTCTTACTATTGGAAAGTAACTCCACAGATTAAGTGGTTACAAGCAGCTACAATGAATTTAATCTCTGAATATGAAATTAAATTTCATCAATTAAAAAATAATTATTTAAAGAAGAGGCAAATAATTTGTTACTTTAACACTCATTATTATTATTATTATTATTATTATTATTATTATTATTATTATTATTATTATAAGATACAAGCAATTAAATTGGTATGGGCATGTACGACGAATCCAAGAAGAAAGGTTACCCAGAAAAACATTGGAATGGTGTCCACCTGGAAGAAGAAGGAAAGGAAGACTTCGAAACTCATGGATGCAAGAAATAAGAACTGGAATGAGAACAAAAGGGCTGGAGGACATGGAGTGGATGTATAGAGACAACTAGAAAAAGAAAATAAAACTTTAGGCATAGAAAGATGTATAAACATTAAAAATCTGTATGTAAATAATAATAATAATATAATAATAATAATAATATAATAATAATAATAATAATAATAATATTATTATTAATATTATTATTATTATTATTATTAATATTATTATTATTAAATATATTATATTATTATTAATATTATTATTATTATTATTATTAATATTAGTATTATTATTAATATTATATGATTATTTTTACTATTATTTATGATCGACTGATGAGGTATTTATTATTATTAATAATTATTAGTATATTATTATTATTATTATTATTATATATTATTATATTTAAAAATTGCATTAAGGTATAAGTCCCCCTCTCAAAAATTATACAAATTAACTTGTAAGATAGATTCCTCAACTGATAACAATTATTACTTTACGGTAGGTCTTTCGGGACTAGTTCCATCAGCAGTAGAAGGTTGGTTTGTTGTAACTAACCATGGGTGCCGTCTGCCTCCCTTCTTATTAATCCCCAGCGTTTGTAGTGAATCAATACTTTCATGAGGAGAAGAGTCGGAATTCCAATAATTTTGTGTTTACTTACTTACTCACTAGCACTATCGAACCCGTAGGTTCATGGCCGTTAATTTTGTGTTTACTTGATGAAAATCTATAATGTATTTAATAATAAAACCATCAATGTTTTATATCATTTTATTAAATATTTATTTAATTTTACATTCGTAACAGCTGTTTCAATAAATACACTGTATCTTCATTACACGAATGTCATAAATACATTTTTTTCTATTTATGACTTAAAGGGAACTAATTTTATTAGTTTATATTATATTTAGTACACAATTGATCTTCTTGGTGATACAATATTAAAATATATATACAGTCAATATGCCCATTTCACCAATAAATATTTAAAATGGTCAACTAGTTTCTACAGCCAAGCTGTCATTCTCAAGACCAATATCTGGTCTTGAGAATGACAGCTTGGCTGTAGAAACTAGTTGACCATTTTAAATATTTATTGGTGAAATGGGCATATTGACTGTATATATATTTTAAGTTTATATTATAATTATTATATTTTTAAAAAGAGCATCCAGAAAATAGAGGATAGAAAGAATAAGGAATATAGATGTAGCACGAAATGGAAGTGCAGGAAGATGCAAATATCATAGTTGAAAAAGAAGACTTACAATGGTACGGTAATGTAAGGAGAATGGAGATGGAAAAGACCTCTAAATTGATACATGATTGGAAGTGAATAGAAAAAGACCTGTTAAGACTAATTAATACTTCGCCGAATAATGTTGAATATATATATATATATATATATATATATATGTGTGTGTGTGTGTGTGTGTGCGTGTGTGTGTGTGTTGAATTATTTCTCCAAAAAATCTTGTGTATTTTCTTCTATATATATATATATATATATATCATATGTGTTGAATTATTTCTCCAATAAATCTTGTGTATTTATTTAATCAAATTTAAATATTTGATTATAAATATTAACATAACAATAAAACATAACAATAAATATTCATTTTAAGATATATTTCCAAAGTTATTATCATTATTTGTTGCATAATTACAAGATCAAATTCTTGAAAATAGAAACATAATACGTAGGTTGAAATTGAAGTATCAGTTGATCACTTCTAGTCACTGCAATGTGATACAAATTTGCAGATTTTATTACTGTTATAGCGTTGCATTTTATGTAATATTCGGATTTTTTTGCGATGTGACAAGTGTTGATATAATAAGTGATTCGACTATCAAGAAAATCTACTCTAGTTTTTCTTTGTGGTTTTATTATTTGCAGATCATTCGTCTCAACCGTTGCCTTGGTCATTTCAATCGAAAATTGCAGACGTGTATTATCAGTGCATTCTGGGCTCTAAAGTTTATTCTAGTATAAAAGGCCATCAACCTAAAAATGAAAAAGCAGTCATGGAGACATGTGTATATTACCTATGTTAACATACGGCTCACACACATAATCTTACTTACTTACTTTCTCACTGGCACTATCGAACCCGTAGGTTCATGGCCGCACGGACATAAGCTCTCCATACATCCCTATCCTGAGCTAAAGCTTTCCAATCATTCCCTGTATAATCTACTTCCCTCAAATCATAGTTAATGTTATTCTCCCACCTCATTCTTGGTCTACCAACTGGGCGTTTTCCCTCTGGCTTTCCTACAAGAAGCTTCAATGCAAGTCTTTCATTTCCCATACGTGCACACACATGATCATTAACAAAAAAAAAAAGAACAGCCATGTTAGAAATTTGCCAGAGAAAAATTGCGAGGAAGCTAATAAACATCACAAGAAGAGACCGCTTCAGGAACGAGGACATCCGCAAGATAACGGGACTGAAAAAGTAGCAACATCAGCAATGGGGTTGAAATGGAAATGGGGGGGGGGTCATGTGCTCCAAATGGAACCTAGAAAGTGGTGTTATGCAGCGACTATGTGGAAACCCAGACTAGGAAAAAGGAAAGTTGGAAGACAAAAAAAAACATTGGAGTGAAATGTTTAAGTGACAACTAGGAAAATTGTAGACTAGAATAGCGCAAGACAGACAAAAGTGGGAGCAATCTATAAAAAAGTGAAAGTGATAGTCCCAAGGGGTTGGCTAACCCGAGGATGTTCGTAAGCCAAACTGCAGTCACAGGAGGTCCTTCCCGAAATGGGATGATTAGGGGCTGATTCTTAATTATAATGATCAGTGCTTACTTTCTTTCCAGTAAGTCTGTCGAGAATAAAGGTTCAAATACTTTGAATACTTCAAATATCACAGGAATCTGCATGGTTTGTTCATCCCTTAAATATTTCCAGTTCATCTGAGTCTAAAATTGCCATTTAGTTTATTTTGGCAAAGGGACTTTTTTTCGGTCTTCTACTTTATGCTTTGTGTTATCATCATTACATATGTTTAAATTACTGCTTAATTTATGTTGGCAGAGCCATGTGTCCTTGCTGGATTCATTTGTATTTTATACATAGTAATATCTTACAGTTCAGTTAACATAAATACACAGTAAAATATCACTATTAAACTAACATGAGAAAATGGTAAACTCTCCTTATTAATGCCCGATGAAATGCTTCAAATAACAGTGACGCGACATTTGACGTCACAATGAATACTTATAGCGATGTAAATTGTTAGTTCTGTTGTATTATTTTCATCGCTGATCCTAAATTCGTAGATTCAATCCCATTTTTTTTTCAATAAAATGTGAGGCCTCTGAACCATTTAACGCCGAACTTTTAACTAAAATGTTAATGACATAAGATGTCAGAGAACGAAGTATTCGTTAAATAAAATACTGGTATTATTCTTACTATTAGCCAACATTTACATGATAAACCTATTATGTGACAATTAATTTTGTTTTATGGTCATGGTTTAATAATTCCATTCCATTAAGCCACTTCAAACATTTCGCCTTATATAGACACTTTTACGTGTAACAAGTCACCCGATTAAAAAAAATTGTTCCATCGGTATTAATTTCATATACCATCCATCCATAGTAATTCTGCCCGAAGGTAGGTCTGTCACTGCAATCATAGCACTTTCATGCTATGTTTTGCAGCTTTACTAAGGAATTATAGGTGTGGTAGCTTCCCGTTGCTTTCCATACCGGTGAAGGAAGATGCAGATAATGATAAGGGTGATTATGATGGCCGGATGATTTTCGGGGACCGTTGGGCCCTAAGCTTTCTGACATTTGTCTTATAGGTGAGGAAAAACCCGAACAAACCTCACCCAGGAGCCTGTCCCGACCGGGAATCGAACCCGGGCCCGCTGCGTGACAAGGCTTATACGCTACCTCGAGAACACAGCAGTGGACATTTCATATACAATTAACATTAATGGGTTAATTACAATAATTATCCTTATTGTTATAGTGGGATGACCTTTAGGGAGAGGGATTTTTAACGATTCCGCACACATACTTTTTTTACCACACCAGAACATCGAGGGTCTTTCCGAATAAGTAATCAGCTCAATGTCAGGGCTTCCTCCGAGACTACACAAACATTAAGACAAAACACGCTATTCACATATGTAGCAGAAATAACTGCACCAATTAAGTTTATTATTATATATTATTACTGATTATTGAATATGTAGTTACACTTTCCAGAAAACGTTTCGTGAGAAACTTTTACCAATCTGTTACGCTTGAGTATACATAAAGGCATTTCTGTCTATTGTATCTCAAGTTCTTTGTAGATGGACACATGTAAGTAAATCGGTTTACGACCCCGGGACAATCGTTCTCTAATAATACGGCCTCACAGCTGGAGATGTAACGTCCCTTGTCCGGCTCTGGAAGTCATCCTTCCCAGATAAATGACGGTCAACTCTAAGTGTGTCAAAAAATCACTAGACCGCCTGTTGAGATGGCGACAGTAGCCAAAAACTATGTCCATCTGTTTTCAGTAAATTACTAAACTTCTCACCAGCGTGTGAAAATCACACCCTGTAAATACTCGACCAATCATTATCCTGAGATTCTGGTTGAACTATAGTGGGAACCGTAATGCCCAATCAGAGTCCATAAGTAAATAGTATTCTGCTAGTAAGGCGTTTTTATGTATGTTCAGCCAATGAAAATATTGGTCTTGTAAAGTGTATTTGTAAGATGGAGTTGGATATATTCCGAATATCCGGAAAGTAGTCTACTCCGGGCAGCGTTCCCGGATGGAACAAAATTTACATAAGACTCCCGCGCAGGATTAATTGTTGAAGTCCGCTGCTGTGCGGACTCGTATATTTCGCCGGTCGCAGGCAAGCGACCCATTAGATACACGAAATGTGTTAGGCCAAGAACGGCAAGTTATAAAAGTTTATTTTAAAAGCATCAGTGTGCTGGTGTTATATCACGCTTTAGGTCGTGTGAAGACCAGTAATTATCAGTGTTCCAAAACGCGATAGAATCGCCTCGATAATAATAAAATAGGTCCAGTATCGACCGCTACTCGCATTCCTGCGACCATTCCGAAGTGAAAGAAAAACCGGAATATATCCAATTCAATCCAATGTTCTGGAATTGGAACTGTAATAGTCTTGTGCTACATGTGATTTAATAAATAGTATTAAATTGACACCAGTGTTGACTCGGTAAGCCTCCTTAATGCCAGCTGTCCTTAGTCCGAACCTCGCCTTATCCCACGGTGAAAATCCACAACCCTGAGATACATAGAGTCCATGCCTTGCCCAGGCCGTACCGCCAAAATCCTGTTATACATACACAATCATACAAATCATAGCGAATATTATTACGATAATTATGATGACCAGATGTTGTTCGGGAACCGTTGGGCCTTAAAGTTTTCTGACATTTGTCTTACAGGTGACGAAAAATCGCGAAAAGAACAATCACCCAGGAAATTTGTCCCGCCCGGGGATCGAGGACCCGCTGCATACGAGGCAGCGACACTATACCGAGACCACAGCGATGAACTACTTTAATATTTTTTTTATATACAGATTTTTAATGTTTACACATCTTTCTGCGCCTCAAGTTTTATTATTCTTCTCCACTCGTCTCTACCCATCAACTCCATGTCCTCCAGTCCTCTTTTTTCCATTCCCGTTCTTATTTCTTGCATCCACGAGTTCCGAGATCTTCTTTTCCGTCTTCTTCTAGGTGGACACCATTCCAATGTTTTCCAGGGTAACCTTTGTTCTTGCATTCGTTGTACGTGCCCATACGAATTTAACTTTAATAATAATAATAATAATATATATTATTATTATTATTATTATTATTATTATTATTATTATTATTATCTATTGCAACAGGTATAATTTTAAATTGTACTGCACTTCCTTCATTATACCAGTAACTTTGTTTTTTAACAAATGAAATAATGGTATAGGAGTTAACATTAAAAACTAATGGGTACTAATGATAGTAATGTTATGAATATTCAGGTTCGATAAAAGTTAAATTTGGCTCTTATGTAATCTCCCAACACGAAATAAACAATTTTCGTTAACTCCATATTCTTAATCGAGTAGTTGTGCCAATCAACATTAATTGTGTGATTACACTGAGCAACAAAAAATAACCTTTTTTTTTTGTCTTAGAAAGAAAAATATGTGATTCTGATAGTATTTTTTCTCCTGAATTCAAATATGATATCGATTTTTCTCCATTACGCAAGGTTTCGGAGAGACAGGCATTTATAATTTCAAACACTTTAATATTTTCTACATTCGTAACTACACAATATTCGAATATTCGGACTCACCTAGAAAGTAAGAAATGACGATTGTTTGCTATATTTCGCCTGTGGAGCATTCCTCTTGATGGTCCAAAAATAATCGGCCAGCATATTAGGATTCCATTTGCCTTGATATCTCTTTTCCCTAGCTGAAATCTCCTGAGTTAGCTCATTTGGTTTTATTTTACAATTGATAAATGGACGAAAAAGTTCATTAAAAAAATAATTACTTAAATCCATTAATTGAAATTGAAATAAAAGAACTGTGGATGATGGAGAAATTCCGAATACATATTTGAAAACACGATAAAAAACTGCATTAAGTGCAACTATTGGTACTCATGAGACAAAAATCATGTTGACTAGTGTTATTAGAGTTAAGTAATCATTTTTACATTCTTGAAGTGTTTCAAGATTTACAGTATGTAAAACCATATGCAATTCGAATTAATTAATCAAACTATACAAGCCGCAACGAAACAATAAAGTAATGTATCACTCCGTAGTGTAATAGTATATTACGATTTGAGTTTGGGAAGTGGTCTTTTACAGAAGGTAGGAAAATGTTTAAAAACCGAGGGATAGCAAGGTTTTTAATTTCCAAGATTCTGTAAAATACGTCACAAACGTGCGTTGTACATTATTTTTTACGCGATGGTGTTTTCAAAATAATAAATAATGGTAAAATAATATCTTTGTTGGAAATATTTGCGTTCATTAACAGTGTGGGCAATGTTTATTAGTTGAAAGTGCAGGAGGCCGTGGCACCAATCAGTGATAAAATGGCGGCAAGTACGTATTTATTGTTTTATATTGTTTCAAATAAAGTTCTGTTCATTTCAAATGCAGTGATTTGTTTCGTATAATGTATATTAACAATACCTTTTGAATATTTCTTGCATCCTACACTGTATGTAGCATATATAGAGGGCAGTGGTTTTACTTCCCACACGTGGTTTGTAATATGTAATATGACATTGTAGTTATTTTATTACAGTATAGTTATTTAGGTTGGCAACCCCGAAATGTAGGAAGTTGAACTTTCAATGATGGTCGCTACTGCTGTGAGTACGACAAAACGCAATATCGCGCAAAAATATACGTTAATCACAGCCTCCTCCTCTCCCAGCGACTCGCTGTTCTACCCACAACGCAACAATTATTTTAGGCTATTAATATAAACTGTGGACAGTAATAATTTTAACTGACTATTTAACTCATGCCCCAAATGGGAGTCAATGACCAATCACGTTTCAATGATTTCTGTTTTACAACCAATCAGAGTCGTTTTTCACGAAATATTTATCAGTGTTATATTTACCATATTAAAGAAATCTCCTCCTTTTTAATATTCTGGACAGGTCTGACCATAATTTTGCAGTGACTGACCCCCTGAGAAATACGGCTACCAGATTGTATATATAGTGCATAGATGTCAACACATAGCGCTTGCAGGAGTTAATATAAAAAACATTTGTAGAATTTATTATATCACCAAAAAGAGAAACCACTGTTTGCACTTTCTTAAATGTATGTTTTCTCAGGTAATAATCCAGAAAAATATAATTGTCATATTTACATCATATGACATTAGAAATGAATTAATATACAGTGTGATGTGTTTCATTTTTTCTCCACTAGAGAGCATTCTTACAATTTTGTGTTCCTTTGGCAACAAATAGTATGATCTGGTTGCAGTGATAAACAAAAGAAGCAGATGAAGCGTACCTATCGTTTCTCATTTGTTTTCAAACATCGCCGTTTATATTAAATATATAAATATTTTAAAATAACTATAGTTAAATAATGATTTGTGAGTAAACAGCTTAATTTTATTCGTTAAATAGTCCTAACAAATGCCACTCTTGATTTCCAAATTCTCTAGATAAATTCACTCCTCACTTCGTGAGTCGTGAATTTATCGATAATTTGGAAATCACTCGTGGCATTACTTATGATAAATTAATTCAAATTGGGTTTAATTCCTCTAAAAAAAAAATTCAAATTCACCGTTAATGCTATACATTTCTCATTTTCCTGAACACGTTTTTGCAGTTGTATTTCGTTATTTATTGAAGGACTATTTTCTGCTCGCTAAATACATGGACGGAAAGGGATTATGTGATACGTGGGTTTTGTTTACATACACATTATTCTTTCACTGCTACATCGCATGTATATAGCTTCATGTGGTCAATGTTATTATGAACGATGACGTCAGGTGTGTATTAGAAGAATTTAATGCGAATTATTTATGGCAAAATCTATGTGCATTATGGCTTGTAAGCCATTAAATTAATTATATCAAGTGCACTTATATTGTTATATCGTTCATCCCATTTTAGACACACAAATTTACATTGGCATTAGCGCTCCTAACTCAAAAAAAAATTGAGCTCTTACGCTGCGGATGAGTCATGTCATTGTTTCAATGATTTTTTTGTTAAAATGTCTGGTTAATTATGGTACCTATAGCATATAATAATAATAATAATAATAATAATAATAATAATAATAATAATAATAATAATAATAATAATAATGATAATAAAGCCTGGTATGTCCCTTTAGGGCAAAGGCCTCCCTGTACAGGGGTTAAGCTCTATTGTGAATGTCACCCGGTGAGCTACTCAGTGGTGAGAAGTTGACTTGGATGTAGCACTTGGTCTGTATACACTGTCTGTTCTTTGATTAGTTAATGCACAGTTGGCTCTCCATCGTTCTCCAGCTTTTCCTGCATCTGGCGACTCTGGACCATTGCGCCCCTGCTCGTTCTTTGAAGAGGTCAGCCCATCGTCGTCTTGGTCTTCCGCGCTGTCTCTTGCCTGTGTACGGGTCCCACATGGTTGTTTTTATTGTCCACCTGTCGTCCTGTATTCTTGCGACGTGGCCTCTCCACTTCCATTTTTTTCCTGATGGCTTGTTGTGCCGGATCAATTGTTGAGGAAATCGCTTGAAGTGTTGTATTCGAGATTCTGTCCCTCAGAGGACATATATCGACTTTTATACACAGTTAAGTAAGCTATTTGTTACATTTATATTTTTTCTAGTCAACAGTACGTACTGTGTGTCATATTGTTTTTATTTAGATATATTAAAATCCATGGACGCCGGCATTAGGGTTCAAGGAGTTGCAGTTGCACCCCCTGTCGGGAAAGAAAATACACAGAAAAAATAAGAACTATTGAAAAACAAGAAGTAGCATTTAAGAGGTTCAAGGAATGTAGGAAGGTCGGTGAAAAGATGGACAGAACAACTGTGAGGCGGAACAGGCAATTTGCCTAGCCCGTGAAGTGAAGAAGAAGAAGAAGAAATAAGAAATATTTATTATTAAGTAACTGTTTGAATAAAAATTCACCATTCTGTCGGGAAAGTAAATATACATAAAAATATTAAGACTTTTTTTTTATTAAGTCACAGAGGTTATGTTTTCGCTGTGCGAAGCATATTCTAATACCCCCGCGATTTGAATTTGAAATTAACTTAATTGACATTGCATAAATGTATAGTTATAAATTAAATTTTATTAGTTAATAGCAAAAAAAAAATAAAAGAATACGAAAAATGGGGACTTTATATACATATTGCGAAAACTAAATATCTGTGTATAGGAGAAGAAATGGAAAATATAAATTTCAACAATGGAGAAGAAATAAAACCTAGTATTGAATGCACTTATTTATGAATAAAATTATACCATTCAGGCGATAACACAGTTTAAATTAAAAATAGAATCGCACAAACAAAATCAATAAAATAAATGCTTTAAACTCTGTTTGGTGCAGCAAAAAATATTACAAAAAATAGAAAATTACAAATATATCAAACCATAATTCAGAGCATTTTAACACAGCGTGCTGACGTCTGGCAAATTCCTACCAGAGAAATGAAAAGAATTTTAAGTACAGAAATGGATGTTTTAAGAAGATCAGCTGGAAAATCTAGAATGGATAAAATACGAAATAAAGAAATAAGGGAAATTATGAATGTAAAAAGAGGAGCCGGACATCATAGCCATTATAGAAAAGAAATGATTACAGTGGTATGACCATGTCAAAAGAATGCCAGAGCAAAGATTGTCTAAAATTGTTACGAAATAAATCTCAATGGAAAGTAGGAAGACAGGAAGACCGAAGAAAACTTGGATAGAAGAAGTACAAGCGGCTATGAATATCAGAGGATTGGAAGAAGATCAATGGATGGACAGAGAGGAATGACGTTTGGTTTCCGGAAGACGGCGGCAGCTGCCATGTTACCAGATGATGAAGATTATGATGATGATGATGATGATGATGATGAGTTAATATTATAGTGTGTAGATGCAGATGCACCTCCCTGAATGCAATCCTGACCATGTTAAAATCATAAATATTTAATAACTAATTAACTTAATCTATGATTTTATGGAATTGAGGTTCAATGTTGCCTTCACTGAGAGACTCTACTGGCCTCTGTCATCAGCCAGCAGGATCTAGATCATGTCTATTATGTCCAGTTTCATAAGATATATCAGAATTTTATTCTCCCATTTAAGCCTAGGCTTCATAATCTTTTCACCAAGGGTTTCCATTTAACCATTTTCAAAGCATTTATACTGCAATCAATTTGAGCTTTATGATCTCCTTATATCAATCTCCTAAAGTCTGTCCTTAGAATCTGTAGATAATCTGTTGGAAATAAGCCATCTACGGAGGAGGCGGCAAAAATACACGGCAAATGAAGCCGCGGAACGAAGTGCAGGAAGGAGAACAGATCACGCGACGTTACTTATTTCGCTCTTGAGCTTCAAGCGAGAAATGTGTCTAATCGGAAAGCTGGCGAATTTCTCTACACATTCCGAGGACAGACTAGCCAATATTCGGACAAGGATTATAAATGTGGAGTTTATCATTGTGAAACTGTTATCTAATTGTGGGTCGGTAGCGATTGGTTGGGTTAAGAAGAATTAATAGTTATTGTTTTGATATTTAATTGTGAAGGGGGGATAATAATTAGGTGATTATTGTTGGTAATTCAGCAGTTTTATAGCAGAAGTTTGAGTTTCGAACTCTAGTAAATGTTGAAAATAAAGTTCGTAGAAAAACGAAGTATAAAGCGTATTATACAACTTACAGGCCTACAGTATATGTCCTGCCTGGACAGAATATGAAGACACAAAAGCGTCTGTTTTTATCAACAGGATATATATATATATATATATATATATATATATATATATACCTAAATCGACTCCCTTCCAAACAAGCCGGTGGGCGGGATTTAATCAAACAATGTCCACAGGATAGTGCATCGTTATTCCTCAAGTCTGAGAAAATAGAAGTTTGATATTTGAATCTCCCTTAAATTTTTTATCACCTCTTCCCCAGGGATATTTATCTATTGACATTTAGGGTCGTATCTATGAACGCATTAGACCGTAAAAGTCTTTCTCAGCTTGTACTCTGCTGAGAAAGTTGCTTCCAAAGACTTTTTGCGTACTCAAAAATCTGTTCATGCGATAATAATTGTCGAAATTCCTAAGCTACTTGGCGAGGTGACTTTGCAGAGAACGAATCGTGAGCAACCCGATGGGAACCGATTGTAACCGATGTACTTTGAAACCTTGCTGCTTTTTCCGAGATGTCGGGCCTTGAAGACTTCGATCATGTTTTCGGTATACGCGGAGAAGAGGAATTTGATAGAGTCTACCAAAGAATTCAACTGGAAGAACAGGAGAATCGGCGTAATATCGCGCGACGCAGACGTCGTCATATACGGTTTTATTTGCGGGACGCAAGCGTAAATGCGTTCCTCTAGCAGACGAAAATGACGGAAGTGGTTATATCGCTGAGAATTCTGGGTAATTTCTTGCCAATATTACGAAAATAACTACATTCATGCATGACCAGTTAGCGACTCGCTAATTCGAACTTGGCATGTTCTCACGGAAAACTCAGCTCACCAGAGACTAACGTATTTGAATGCGGCCCTTAGTCTCTGGGGTTGATTTTATCACACTTTTAACTTGAAAGGATATCTAACCCATCATCTTTATCTTGGCTGATTTTTTAATAATACTTCTGTAACGAAACTGAATATTTACTGCAAATATACTATTATACCTCAAGGTTTTCTCTATTTATTCCCTTTTTGGATTGAATATGCGTCTTAGAATCCTATTTTTGAATAATTTTAGACTTTTTTGAAACTATATACGACACCATGTTTTAAACCTGTACAGTACCACAGTAAAGATGGTAGACTTATAAAATTTAATTTTTACTAGATCGAAATAAAAGCTGTATCCTACCAGAGAGTTGGATACATGTAAATGTTTTCCATTACACTAAATGCTCTGGTCTTCAAGTAGGTCTAGCTAATTTTGTAAATTGCGTTTGGGAGAAGAACACATAATTTGGAATGTGTGTGTGTGTGTGTGTGTGTGTGTGTGTGTGTGTGTGTGTGTGTGTGTGTGTGTGTGTGTGGAAGTGACTAGCTCATGTATTTCTAAATTAAATGCAAGAATCTGAGGGGAGGATGTTGCAAACAAACTCTTGCTCCCCTCAGATAAGAACGCAGCATCACTGGAGACAGCAAGACGCAATAAAGCAGCCTAGCCGCAGTAAATTACCTCTCTCTCTCTCTCTTTCTTCCTCTCTCTCTCTCCCCCTCTCTCTCTCTCTCTCTCTCCCCTCTCCGCTCTCTCTCTTCTCTCTCTCTCTCTCTCCTCTCTCTCTCTCTCTATCTCTCTTTCTCATTCCAACCACTTGAAATTTGGAAGATAGTATCCTGCAATGCACTTCCGCACCGACATGTAAACTAACTAACTAACTCACTGGCACTATCGAACCCGAAGGTTCATGGCCGCGCGGACATAAGCTCTCCATACATCCCTATCCTGAGCTAATGCTTTCCAATCATTCCCTGTATAATCTACTTCCCTCAAATCATAGTTAATGTTGTTCTCCCACCTCATTCTGGTCTACCAACTGGACGTTTTCCCTCTGGCTTTCCTACAAGAAGTTTCCATGCACGTCTCTCATTCCCCATACGTGCAACATGTCCTGCCCATCGCAGTCTACGAGACTTAACTGTTCTTATTATATCTGGCTTCCTATAAAGACCATGTAGTTCATTGTTATGTAGTCTTCTCCATTCACCTGTCTGTTCATCTCTCTTGATCCAAAAACTTTCCTAAGAACTTTTTTCTCAAATACTCGTAATCTCCTTTCCTCCCTTAAAGTAAGAGTCCAGGTTTCGCATCCATATAATATAACTGGTAGAATAATAGTTTTATATATTTTCAGCTTAACGTTTTTTGAAAGGAGTTGGGACATCAAAAGTCTCTGCAATGCATAATAGCATGCATTTCCAGAATTGAGCCTATGTTTAATTTCTTTTTGCATCTCATTCCTATTTGTGATTATTGTTCCTAGGTATTTGAATTCAGCCACTTCCTCAAAATTTCCCTCATTTGTCATTAGCTGTCCACTTCCATTATATACTGAATTTCTACGTGTGACCATATATTTAGTTTTACTGATATTTATTTCCAGTCCTAATTTCTTAGTGTTACTCAATAGTGTGTGCGTGTTGGCCTTTAGTATCTCCTCGCTATCGGCCAGTAGTACTACATCATCAGCATAAACTAACAGCTTATTAATACCATTGAGTTGTAAGCCTTCCTCATTCTCTAAAGATTTAATGGCATGCTCTAGTACAAAATTAAATAGTAAAGGAGATAGTGCATCTCCTTGCTTCAACCCATTCTGGATTTCAAAAGTGTCTGAAAACTGTTTGCCTACACGCACCCTACTCTTTGAGCCATTTAGACACATTCGTATAAGTCTAACTAACTTTTTAGGAATTCCGAACTCCAGCAGGATACTATATAACTTCTCCCTCTTAATTGAATCATATGCTTTTTTGAAGTCTACATATAGTTGATGTACAGTACCATTATATTCCCATTTTTCTCTAACATCTGTCTTAAACTGAAAATCTGATCTGTTGTAGACCTGTTTCTTCTAAATGCACATTGATGATCTCCTAGAATGTCATCAATATAGGGAGTAAGTCTGCTTACTAATATATTTGTTAGAATTTTGTACGAAGTTGAAAGTAATGAGATGCCCCTGTAGTTGTTGCAATCTGTTTTATCTCCTTTCTTATAAATTGGTATGATAATTGATTCCTTCCATTCATCTGGAAGAGCTTCTTTTTCCCAAATCTTACTAAGCAACCAGCGTATCTTGTCCATCAATTTTTCTCCCCCTGATTTTATCAGTTCTGCTGGGATCTCATCTGAACCTGATGCTTTATACATCTTCAATTTTTCAATCGCCATTTCAACCTCTAATGCACTTGGCTCTGCGACTAGCATTTCTGCTGTCTGTAAATTATCCTCCTCAATGTCCTGTTCTGTATGTACATTAATAGCTGATTAAAGTAACCTTTCCATCTATTTAATATACTCCTAGAATCTGCAATCATATCCCCATTTTCATTCCGAATTATGTTTGTTCTAGCCTGAAACCCTTTCTTCTCTATACTAATTCCCTGATATAATTCTCTAATGTTCCTATTTTTTGCATTCATTTCAAGATCATTAATCTTCTCTCTCAAATATTCCCTCTTTTTACTCTTTAGTAACTTGGTGGTTTCCCGTCTAACACTACCCAATTGCTCTAAATTTACCTCATTTGGCTCGTGTAACCATTTAATTTTTGCTAGCTTTCTTTTCTTTACAATGTCGGCACATTCCTCATCAAACCATTTCTTGTTTTGCCTCTTTTTTAAACAACCAATGCTTTCTGATGCTGACAATTTAATAGTATCTCTTATAGCCTCCCATTCTTTATTTATATCAGTTTCTTCTTCGTTTGCCACATTGTCATCTGAAGATTCCAGTACTTCAAATCTATTAGCAATTTTGATTTGGTATTCTTATCGCATTTCATCATTTTTCAAGTTTTTTAATTCATATTTTACAGAATCATCATTAGCGTTCGTTCCTCTCATAAGCGATAGCCGTTGTCTGATTTTCACTCTGACCAGATGATGATCCGAATTGCAGTCTGTCCCTCTAACTGATCTACATCAATGATGCTACTGTGCCAGCGTTTATCCACTAATACATGATCTATCTGGTTCCAAGTTTCTCCATCTGGGGACGTCCAGGTGTATTTATGAATATCCTTATGCTGAAATGTTGTGCTCTTAACAATGAGATTCTTCGATGTGGCAAATGTGACTAATCTAACGCCATTGTCGTTACTATCTTCATGAAGACTGAATTTGCCTATTGTTGGTTTGAATATATCTTCCCGCCCCACTTTTGCATTAAAATCTCCTAAGACAATTTTCATATGATATCGTGAAAGGCTATCAAATAAGCATTCTAATTCTTCATAGAACTCATCCTTGATCTTGTCATCTTTATCTTCGGTGGGAGCATGTACATTTACAATTATAAAATCATGTCGTTTACCCTTTAGAATTATGTATGATATCCTATCACTAACAAACTTAATATCTCGGATAGCGGATAAGATCCTCCTTCTGACTAAAAAACCCGTTCCAAATGCAGGTCTTTCTGCACCCCCGTAGTATAACGCAAAGCTTCCTGATTCCTGACTACCTTCTCCTGGCCACCTAACTTCCTGTAAAGCGACTATATCCAAGGGCGATTTATCCAATTCCCGCGTTAATATCTCTAGTGCCCCGCTATTGTATAAAGTCCTAACATTCCATGTTCCTAGGAACATGTCCCTGTGTTGAGCCTTTGGCATGGGTTCCCTGAAGTAGTCCCCGCCCGGAGAACCGAATGGGGGACTATTTGACCTCCGGAAAATTTTACCCCAGATGAACCCATGTCCGCATTTCTTGACTGTTGTATTTTTACGGTGAAAGATCGTCAGTCTTTCGCCCAAGGTACTTTTTTCGTCTGGCTTATCACCTTCGACCAGTCCGGCATGGGTAACCCTATCGGCAGCAATGCTACCGCCGGCATAGCTCTCAGGATCATTTAAGCACGCAAGCCACTCCACCACGACAAGGTAAAGATACCATGGAGGGGCACCGACATGTAAAACAAAAACAAATTTCACTAACCTATTTAACATATACGTATATTATCATATTGTTCATATGTGCAACATTTATCAAGCGCCTCTTATTTCTCAAATGGAACGATGTTAAATCATGAAAGATAAAGAGCCGCTGTTTTAAATTTATGAAATTCTCTTCGAAGAAATTATCTGTTTACTCCTGGAATATCACAAATGGAGAAAAATAAAGCTTCTTCCTTAGGAGATTTGAATGTATGTGTGTAGATTAATCCGTATTATTAGTATTACCCTCAAGTATATGTACTCCAATTTGATGATCAGTAAATATTGTGAGTTAATCTCAAAGTCTCGATTCGTTAAAACCAAGCTTAATGTTTATTTAACATTATTTTTTATTCCTTGTCTAATCTCTTCAATTTCAGGTACTTGTTTACTTAAATTGTTAAAATACAACTAATACCCGGCGTGCGCTGTTACGCCTAAATAAATGAAAATTAATGTGCTTTTATGTTTAGTTGAATAAGTAAAACGAACAATAATAGTATTTATTTATATTTTTTAGATACCCCGTGCTGATTACCCGGCGTTGTCCGGGAATCTATTTATCCCGATCTTCTTGACATAAATGAGCTGAAACATGAAAATTAATGTGTTTTATGTTTAGTTAGATAAGTAATAGGAAACATTTATATCGTAATTATGTTTAGATGCGCCGTGCTGTTTACCCGGCGTTGTCCGGGAATCTACTAGTCCCGATCTTCTTGGCATAAATGAGCTGAAAGATAAAAATTGATGTACTTCTTATGATTAGTTGAATAAGTAAAATAAAAAAATAATTATAAATGTATATCGTGATTATTTTAAGATTCCCCGTGCTGATTACCCGGTGTTGCCCGGGAATCTACTTATCTCGGTCTTCTTGGCATAAATGAACTAAAAGACAAAATTCGTTATTATGAGTTATCCGTAAAAGAATACCCGTCATGTGCTGCTATGCTTGCACAGGAATCTACGTACTTGTCTCGATGTTCTTGGCATCAATGAAAGACAAAAATGGTTATTGTGAGTTATCCGTAAGAGATAAACATTTTCTGTCGCGGACTTTTTTGTAGATTTTTTAAAATAAAATTGAGATAACCATCGTATTTTGAAGCCAATTTTCTTTAATTATATATTAGCAGCACCAATACAAAAATAGCTCGTGTAAATTCTTGGAAAGACCGTATTTTTCTACTTCTTTCAGCAATAGATTAACTTCCTCGAATAAGGATGAAATCAACACTTTTGGTGTCATTAATTTTAGATCACTATCGTATATTCGAGCTCAATCGAATGTTAAATTATGCCAAGTATTTAGCTTTAAGCCAAATATTGACTCTCTTGCCTTATAGGTACTTTTATATGCCACATGCCACGTAGGCCTTACAGTGACGCGCCCTGTCGGGAGAGAGATTTTAAACTATGGATCACTGTCATACTTTTTTTGACCACACAAGAACATGGAGAAGTTACTATCCGGCACATACGAATAATAATGTCTTAAATAGAGCATGGGTTAATAAATGAAAAAAAAAGGCTAACCTTGAGTGATCAGCTCAATATCAGGGCCTCCTCCGAGACAACACAACATGATGATGAAACACACCATTCACACACACACATTTATACTATATATGGCGAATATGATAATGATGATTATGATGACCAAATGATGTTCCATCACAAGTTATACTTGTCCCGATCGGGGATCAAACCTGAATATACAAGAATTCTTTTTATAAGAATATTATTTGAATCGGTTTTCTTGGATGTTCAAGACATCAAGACGCTACCCCGAAACCGGAGTAGTGGACCAAATTCTTACTATGTTTGGAAATTTTACATACGAGTAAATAATAGCGAATAATGCATCCATTTTAACAAGTTAAAACCTTTTTCACAGAAATTGATAGTTATTCTAGTGGATCCTACAGACGTTCTATTCTGTACCATGGCCGGACGATAAAAATATAAGTTAATTTTTTTACTATAAAATTCACTAATTAGTAAGTTCGCAAGAAAGAGTGCATTATGACGTCAATTTGTTGTCGAGCGGAATATGTCGGTAATGCAGATGGCTTCACATCTGACATAAAACATTGCATAACGCGATCGCAGTGCCACCTACCGAGTCCAATTGCGAATCTAAACCATCCAGGTACCCACTCAAACACACATAAAAAATTCATCAAAAGGCGGTTTTTAATTTCGGATTTTAAGTAAACCTCCACTTCTAATTGTCGGATTTGGCTCATTTTTTGGCAGTACCTACCGCGTTTATTTTAATAGGATGTACTATGTGTCATTGTGGAACATAAAAAATTGTGACCGCTCTTGTTGCCATTATGTAACAACACGGCCTTTAATCTTAACTTGGAAGAATCTATAAAAAGGCGCCATTCTTGTGGATTGCAAATTTTACCGCTCAGTTGTTCCATTAGTTAATCAACATCATTACAATAGACAAGTTCAATCAAAGAGGGTTCACATTTCCTATAAGTTGTTATTTTGACATTGTGCTCAAACAAATACCAGTTCTGTAACAGAGAGCATAATAGTTCTGACTGACTTTTGTTAATTTGACATCCCTCAGCATATAAGATAAAATGTATTAATTAATTGCTACTCTTGCACTCTGCTTGAACAATACAAGTGGGAAGGTTAAGAGACTGTAATAAAATAAATCGTGTAAACATATAATCTGCTAAACCATGCAATCGTTCATGTCGTTTATAGGGCTATAAATTGAAACACGCCACCCAATAGGCTGGAATTGTTTCTTTCCCAATAATAAAGTAATAATGTGTTGTCATATGCTCCTTCATGAACAAGGGTTCAATAGATTATGTATACAATAGCCCGCTATTTTGCGCTCGGTCGGGCAGCTAGCATACAATCGGCGATTACTTCAAAACCTTAAGTGATAACGGAAAAGGGAATTCATTTTAGAAATCAGGGCATAAAAATACGTTAGAAACGTATAATTTTTGTCAGGTGCAAATTTCAGTGTTGTCCAATGTGATTTTTAACGTCGTAATAATCGTGAGTTTTGTTTCCTTCGAAAGGGAATAAATATCATCGGTTCCATACAATAAGTTCACTGCTCATAAAATAACATCAATCTTGAAGTAAGAAGCATCTAAGTAAATTTGTATTAAATTAAATTTGTAATTAGAGACTACAGTTTATTGAAATAGAATAAATCCAGGTTTGCGTCATGACCTGGTGGCAGAATCCTTAAGTATCAAGGTGGATTTAAAAGAAAATGTATGAAAATTTGAATTGTAGCTCTAAAATGTGCACACATCGCCTCTTCCACTATGCGTTCCACGTTTGATTCTCGGCACAATCGGAGAGTTTAAATGTCTACCTTGGACCAGGGCGTACGTCCGTTATCTGCGATGTTATGGGCGCTGCTGTGACATTCCGCTGACTACTGATCCAAGGAAGACCGTCACTATATGCCTAGTTCATGGTTCAAATTCGGTTTGACCATGGGATGTCGGCTAGTAAGTCCCGTAAGAAATAAATAGCTCCTTCAGAAATGAGAGTAATTGAAACAATACATTAGATTCCTTTACGGTTATCAATCATTGAATAAAAGAGACGAAATAGAGATAAATCGAAATAAAGAGTTGGGCTGGTAAAAAAAGAAAGACACATACAATTGCGTACTGCTACCTGCGCAGAAAGATGCGATTTTGGATAAATACGAAAAGGCGCGCCAATACAGTCAGTTCATAATGGAATTTGACTAAGTATGTCAACGTAAACAGAATTGAAGTAAAAACTTATGTTATAAATACATGACATAGTATATGATATGAATTATAAATTGATAACTTTGTTGCAGCTCATTAAATAGAGTTGTGGGTAGCTTGGCAATTCAATTCTGACTCTATTGTCTGCATACGTATGACAAAACACCTAAAATATGATACAATGTGAACATTCTGATCAAGTTATTATAAATGAGAGTAAGGGAACATTTAGGAATATATGATCAATCGAAATTTCATAATTGTAGGTTAAACATGTTTCTTTTAGATTAGCTGTCTTCCAAATACTAGAAGCAATTAGAGAATTTGCTATTTATAGAAAACCGATTAATCTTTCTAAAATAACCTTTTCTGAAACTTACAATAAAGTCTAAATACAAACAAATTATTTGTCCATTTATAACTGAAGAAAGAGACGGGGAGATTCCTTTTCCATAATACTATTTAACATCGGGTTAGAAAAAATTGTCACGCAGTTTAGAGATAAACAAGAGTGATAACAATTGTCAATAGAACTGGACAATGCCTGGTTTATGCTGATATTTTGGTAATCGCAAGATATTTGCGAGCGCTTAAGGAGGTTGTATATAGCACAGATTGAGATGAGTGCTTCACATATGGAGCTGAAGATCATAGGACAGGTTGAGGACAGATTTTTAGTCAATGAACAGTACAATGGAAAGGTAAAAAAATTTAAATACTTAGGGACTTATATTAGTTAAACAGGTGAGTTCGTTAAATATATTAAACTGCTAACAGATGTACCAGAGCTCTTAATAAATTCCTAACCAAAAGAACACTAAGGTTGGAGAATATAAAACAGTAATTAGACCAGTACTGTTATATGGAAGTGAGACCTAGATGTTGACCAAAAGAATGTAATCGTAACTAATGACATGGGAAAGAAAAATTTTGAAGATTTATGGACCAAAAATTGAAAAGTCTAAATGGAGAATATGCTGTAATTACACGCTTTATATTAGCTTGACTGTATCTGTCTATCTATGTAACGGAATCTTTCAACACGATTTTCACCCACTTAAAACCATTGGATGGACTTGAAACTTTGTATACTTGTAAAGGACCAATGACAATACAATAATTTCATAATTTGTTTCTTATATCCTGGCCAAGATCATTAGGACATTAAAAAATAAAGACCTGTATAATAGGTTGCGGACGTATCAACTTTTTAGTCCATCGTTGTAAGAAATTAATATTATATCTTCTGGTAGCTCAGTTGGTAGAGCGGTGGATTGTAGTAGTATATAATTTCAGTAATCCATAGGTCGCTGGTTCAAATTCGGCCCGGATGAATATTTTTTTAGAAGAGTATTAAGTTACTTTTAGCTCATACTGCGATAGTATCGAATTCTGTAAAATATTATTGACAATTTTGTAAACTTACCAGATTGTAATTTATCCAAAAATGTGAGAAGGATACGATTAACTGTAACTATTTATCTATATTAAAATATTCAAAAATATAATAATGATGTTATATAAGAATAATTAAAAAATAATAATATTATATTCGTGCGTAGACACTAAAAATATCGTAAGCAATTAAATGTTCATGGGATTCCGGTTTATGAAAATCAATTAAACTAAAAAATAAAAAATAAATAATAGTTTAAACTAAATCAACACGCTTTATTAGAAAACCGAACTAAAAAATGAAAAATAATTTTAATTTCCAACGCGCTTGGGATAAAATTAATGTGGTCAACAAAAAAATCATCGCCAACACATCTAGAATAAAGCTAGAGTTATCTACAAAAAATAATTTTACCATCAAAAGCGTGGGGTGCTTTTATGGTTTTTACGTTTTCTTCATAGAGGCTTTACTTTTACCAATATATGTTTATTATCAAGTATATTAATTGATATAGAGCCACTCCCCGCTTTTGATAGTAAAATTATTTTGTTTTTGTAGATAACTCTACTTTTATTCTAGATGTGTTGGAGATGACTTTTTTGTTGACCACTTTAATTTTACCCCAAGCGTGTTGGAAATTAAAATTATTTTTCATTTTTTAGTTCGGTTTTCTAATAAAGCGTGTTGTTTTAGTTTTTTTTTAACTATTATTTATTTTGAGTTGTAACAACAGCATAGCTCCCTTGATATTATAGCTGAGATCAAGACACGACGATTAGAATGGTTGGGACATGTTGTGAGAATGGAGGATAATCAGACTTCAAAATTAACTGTCAATATAAAACGCGATGGGAAGTAATGTAGGAAGGCAAAAATTAAGATGGTTCAATGTTGTGGAATCAAATTTTGCGAATTCTGGAGATCAGAAGGTGGAGAATCAAAGCTCAGGATGGAAAGGAGTGGTTAGCTGTTACTAGGGCGGCTTAGGCTAAACTCAAAGGACCAAAGAAGAAGAACAAGAAGTGAAAATGACAAAAAACGAGTAAAAAACGAGGGCGGATCGGAAAGTAACGCACAATAATTTTTTTCTGCCTTGGTATTGCAGCTAGAATGTTGAAATTTCACAGAGATATAGTGTGAAGTTTTCACTACAGATGGTATTTTTGTCTCAGGTGCACCTCTTGCGAGAGAAGCTTGAACTATGCAACAAAGATGGCGCGCATGCTACAGTCGTCCACCTGTGAGGAACAGAGAAGTGTTGTTCGATTTTTGTGGGCCAAAGGGCATAAACCCAGTGAAATTTCACAGGGACATGCGTGGCGTGTATGGGGATGATTGTATGGACCGTAGCAATGTCTCCAGGTGGTGCACATTCTTCCAAGAGGGACGCGTGAACCTTAGTGATTCGCCACGTGATTCGCCTTAGTGATTCCTGGCCGGCAAACGCTTTGAGACAGATGTGGAAGTGAAATCAGCAGTGCGCAGATGGCTACACTCCAACCAAACGGACTTCTACGAACAGGGCATATTGAAACTGGTAACACGATGGGAAAAATGTGTTGAGAAAGTTGGTGACTATGTCGAAAAGTAGGTAAAAGATGTAAGTTCATTTGTGATTTTTTTCCTTTTTTTTACTATTAAACTTTTAAAAAAAAATTATTGTGCGTTACTTTCCGATCTGCCCTGTGGACGACTGTAGCATGCGCGCCATCTTTGTTGCATAGTTCAAGCTTCTCTCGCAAGAGGTGCACCTGAGAAAAAAATACCATCTGTAGTGAAAACTGCAAGCTATATATCTGTAAAATTTCAACATTCTAGCTGCAATACCAAGGCAGAAAAAATTATTGTCCGTTACTTTCCGATCCGCCCTCGTATGTTGTCTCATAGGCATGTTTTATTTGATATGAAAATAGCAGTAAAGAAAAAAAGTATCATAACCATGTTTATTTTAGATTTGCAATGAAAATAACAAATAGGCTATTCCAAACTACTCCATATAAAATAATGAGAAAAGTTAGATGTTCTTCTTTGTTAATATTCCTATATTCAATTAACGATTTAATTTTTATGAAGAGCTGGTATAATTATATATCACAAGATAAAATTTCACGAGTGAATTAATCAAAATGTTGCAGGAATTAATATTCATTCTAAAAATGTTCTAGTTTAGTTTAATGCTAGATTATAAACACTTGTTGAGAATACATTTATCATTATCAGTTTATTGCTTTAAAACTTAACTTGGTAAATAACTGATTTGTCTCATAAACTTATTCATATTATATTTTTAAAAGTTGTGATGACGGACCTACAAGGTACACAATTTTATAATTTTATATTATAATTTTAAAATTATTTTATATTTGCTTTGAAATTAAAAAGGAGGAAATGTGTCATATACATGTTTACTTTAGGTTAGCTATGAAAATAAAAAAAAAGAATGTCTCATAAACTTTGCCATGAAAACAACAAAAAGGGAAAAATTATATTGTCATAAATATGTTTATGCGCGATAGTGCTTTTGTCGCACTTACCAGCAATGGCGACCATTATTGAAAGTTCAACTTCCTACATTTTTGGGTTACCAACCTAAATAACTATACTGTAATATTACATTTACACCCACGTGCGGGAAGTAAAACCACTGACCTTTATGTATACTACGTACAATGTATATACACAAAATATCCAAAATGTAGTGTTAATATACATTATACGAAACAAAATCACTGCATTTTAAATGAACTGAACTTTATTTGAAACAATATAAAACAAATACGTACTTGCGGCCATGCTATCAATAATTGTTCTCAAGGCCTCCTGTTGCTTGAACTAATAAACATTGCCCACAGTGTTAACGTTAGTCAATTGTTTATAATGAACGCAAATATTTCCAACAAAAATATTATTATGTTACTATTATTAATTATTTTGAAAACACGAACGCGCAAAAAATAATGTACAACGCACGTTTGTGAAGGTTTTTACAGAATCGAGGAAAAATGTTTAAAAACGTCGCATCGTAATATACTATTACTTTAGATTTGCTATTAATGTAACAAAATGGGGGAAAAAATATGTGTGTCATAAACATTCACGTCCTAATCACAGGATTTAATGTTGCCCTTACTTGTTGATTTTGTATATCCGATCCTTGAATGTGTCATGCATATCTTTAATGGGGGATAGTTCGCTTTTAACTTCATTATCAGTAATCCGAGTCCTCTATTTTCAACGTAAGACCATCGACCTTGGTTGGAATCGAATCCGCGACCTCTAAAGAATATTTGTGTGCCGACCTGAAGACAAAAATAAAATGTCAAGTCGATTAATGTGATAATTCAGCTTTTATTCAATACTTATAAAATTCATTGTTAAAACCGTTGAGGTGGAGAGTCATAACATAAAATAAGTTAAAATATACCAGTCGGCCGCGGTGGACTAGTGGTTATGCTCCTTGCCTCTGGTCCCGAGGGTCGCGGAAAAATCCAAGGAGCAAGTCCTCCGGTAGTGACTTTAAGCCGTGGGTCCCGAGTCTGAAGATTTTCAGGCTCGTAAAAGATCCTTAAGCCTGAATGAAAAGGCCTCTAAGCAAAATTTACCAAATTTTCCCGTCCTAGTACTACCTTGGTTTCCTAGATGTCAGCATGAGGCGGAACGCTGACCGCGGACCACTCAAGTGACATCTATACGAAAACAAGTGTAACTAAATTAGTATGGTTCAAATTCTTTCCTGTAAGGGGAGAGCGCCTAAATCTCTGTAAAGGGAAAACATATGCCTACAATACAATACAATACAATATACCTTCTTAGGTAAGGTCCGTCGTCCTCAACTTATAAAATATGTATTCTTTATGCGTGTAGGCCTTTCAGAACATCCGTTCCATCTTCAGCAGGTCCTTCTTCGCTACAATATCTAGTATGATGGTTGATACTGCTGGTCCTAATGTGGTGTTGTCGTGACACGACCAGCAGCATCAACCACCATACTAGATATTGTAGCGAAGAAGGACCTGCAGAAGATGGAACGGATGTTCTGAAAGGCCTATAGGCATAAAGAATACATTTTTATAAGTTGAGGACGACGAATCTTACCCAAGAAGGTATATTTTAACTTTATTTTATTCTATTTTATGAGCTTTTATTATCCTTAAATTTCCCTTCGGTAAGAATCTCTTCAATTACGATAACGTTTCTTGGTAAATCACGTAAGAAAGTGTTTCCAGAAATCGATGAAGGAAATTTATTCCTTCCTTTAAAGTCAGGATTATATAGACTGACCTCATTTTGTATAGAGAAGATAAAGTTTTATAGATCGTAAAGCCCCATTCCACTCGTGCATTTGCGGAAGCACGCGTATATTTTTTTCATCCTGGGTAAACGGCACTATATTTCCTGATGTCCCAGTTATCGCTGTGACGTCTGTTTCACAAATCCACCTGTGTAATGCGGGGACTTGATTAGTATGCGTCCCTATAGGGGTTCCGGCGATCACATAGCTTTTCTTCACTCAATCCATTACAACACGTCAAACGTTCGTCTTTCCTCTTATCTGCAAACCTACAAGATGTATCAATATCCACAAACTAGAACAATGTCCCTTTCAAATACATATATACTTAATTGTTATAACTCCAACTGAGTGCGTGTGATATGTGGTGTGTGTGTGTGTCCCAGTGCCTCCCACACATTTTTTCGTGCTAAGAAACTTCACAGTAGGTGGTTATATGGCGTTAATGGACCTATTTTCAATTTACACAGTCCTTCAGCAGACCACTTTACATATAATAATAATAATAATAAAATATAATAATAATAATAATAATAATAATAATAATAATAATAATAGCTTTATTTTACCTGGCAGAGTTAAGGCCTTGTCTACCACTCAACCAGGTTTAAAAAAATACAAAAAAAATAGTCTTACATCTAAATTACAAAATATATAGGCCTATATATATATATATATATATATATATATATATATATATATATATATAGGCTATGTATGTAAACGATTACAAGTTATGAATTCAATACAATTAATATTTATAATGTACTTTGATTTACTCTAAATTTAACGAATTAAATACATAATATGTACAAGATGTATAAAAAACGAGGAAAAGTTTAATGACATGGTATAAAATTAAATAAATAGAGAAAAATTAATTATTAGACAACCGGTAACTGTATAAGCGTGACTTGAAGGTGCCAAGTGTGCGGCAACCCCTGATATCTTGAGGAAGGAGAGAGATTCCAGGAGCGGGCAGAGGCTACTGTGAAGGAAGTAGAAAGGAGGAAGTGCTATGAAGAGGAATTGTTAGCAGACTGCTATCTTGTGACCTAGTGTCAATATTGTGGTAAGAGGATAACTTCTCAAATCTGGACGCCAGGTAAGTAGGAATGTAGGAATTCAGAAGCTTGAAAAGTAGTGAAAGAGAGTGCAATTTACGTCTGTCAGTAAGACGGAGCCAAGAGAGGTCATTAAAGTGTTCGGAAATATGGTCATAACGGCGGATATTGAAAATGAATCGAACGCAAGCATTATGAACACGCTGCAGTCTCTGCGACAAGTCATAGTTTAGATCGTTATATATAATGTCACAATAATCGAAGTGTGGTAACACAAGATTCTGCACAAGGATTTGTTTTAACGAAACTGGGAGAAGATTCTTTAAACGTCTAAGATAATGTAAGATTGAGGAAGTCTTTTTACATATGTGTTTCACTTGTGTTTGCCAGGTTAAATTTGCGTCTAGATGTAGTCCAAGATCTATTACTGAAGAAGAATAAGGGATAATTATATTATTTATATTGTGTGTACTGTGTACACTGAAGAGTGTAGAGTGAGTGTATGTTTAAACTGATTGTATATTGTGCGTTGTATGAGGGTTAGTGATGAAGAGAGAGGAGAAGGTGAAACCCGGTGCCGGAACATAGCTTACTCCTGTCGAAAAACACAAAGGGGACAGTCATGCTCAACATCACTATCTGATGGGCCAATCACTATCGACAGAAGGTCTACCATGTCCTTTCTCACCATGTGTACCGTGGAGGGAATTTCAATTTAATCCAGGCATATGATGCACAATCTAAAGATTTAAATGATACATCACAACCTCTCTTAGCCCCAAGAATAAACATTTGTTTCAATTAAAATGTCCAAACCTGCCGGGCATCAGTTTCAGACTATACGCTAGCCAGGAAGCCTGTGCTGGCACGACAGGCTTAACTTGGACTATTGGATATATTTCCATGTTAATAACTTTAAGTTCCGACTTAAAGCAGTCATCCAAGTATATCAATTAAAATTAGTTGTAACAACTTTGTAATGAGAAAAATAAATAAGTAAAATTATAATACCAAATCGCTGAATAAAATTATTAGTTTTATTCTTAGCAATAAAAAATAAGTCTTAAATAACAAATTGACATATACTTCAAAGTTAAAATACATTATAATATCATCATATAGTAAATATTAAAAGAACGTCTCGGTGGACTAGTGAAACCTGGAATTTCAACAAAATGTCTAGTCACATCATCAAAAAACAATACAAATCTTTAACGACAGTGGCGTACTTTGATCACACCAGTTCACCCAGCTGTACGATGAAAATGCTTAACAACTCGTGTTGCAAAATGGTTTACTTTTATGCTAATATTTTATTTAACAACACACTTTAATAGCTAATGCCATTATACTCATTGGCATAACGGTTCAAACGTGGGAGTGAAATGGCCAACACATCTTGCTCAGAAGCCTCTCTTTTCAGGCTTGAGGTTCTTTCACGTGCCGTAAATCTACGATACAGGATGAACGGTGTTATTGACATTCCAAAATAACCTTGAAACATCCACCCATCTCGACCGACTTTGAACCCGGTAACCTTGGAACTAGATTTTACCATGGTAATTACTATTCCACCAAGATTGACCCTATTGCAACATGTCTAGCTTATAAATAGTAGAGGGCATTAATTATTATTCGGGGGCACGTCGTTGCGTAGTGGTTAAGGCAGTACGCTACAAACCAGAAGGTCGAGGATTCGAGTCCCGTTCAGTCAAGCTTTTTAAACTGACCCAAACCTCTTGGTGGCACCATGAACCTGGGGTCGACCCAGCCTCTAACGGAAATGAGTACCGGCCGCTGTTCTGGGGGTAAAGGCGGCCGTCACGCTGGGCTGACAACCTGGCTTACATCAAGTGCCGATTGTCTAGAAAAAGTGGAGCCTTAACCTCCTACTACCCCAAGGGTCTCCTATGGCCTGTAGTTGGATCACTTTACCTTCTTATTAATTATTATTATAAATAAGTTTCTTGAAACATATTATAACATTACAGTATATAAATATTGAAATATTAAGAAATTTCATACTTATTTATGTACAATTCAATGATTCTGCCAAAGGAAGCAAACAATACTGTTTCTACTTAGTAATGTAGCCAGTAGTTTCATCGAGAGAAACTCGCCAATAATGGCCGGCTCTGTGGTCTATGTTTAGAGTGTCAGTATCCCGAAGGTCTCGAATTACATTCTCACATACACTAAGGTATTTTTTTTCTTTCAATAAAAGAACTGCATTAGTGTCCACTGGGCCCCATAAAATAAATTGAGCAGCTACGTCATTTCTTTCAGTTGTCCGCTTAAATATTTGTATTCGTTTCGAAGTAATGTTTCGTTTGTTTATGTTGTGTTATTGAAATACTCGTACAATAGTGACCATAAGGATTTTTTTAATATTCTGAAAGAATTTTCGGATGTTCCTTAGATGTTCCTAAGAGAAAGGATTTTTTCGAGCAAATGAGTTGTTATAGGCCTTTAATGAAAATAACAAATTTACTTTATTTTCCCATAATTTCAACAAAATAATTGATCAAAATGTAATATTTCTTGAATTAATGATTTTTTTGTTTTTTTAATCATGTTTATTTATAGATTCTTTGGAATCTACAGTAAGGTCATATGGCGCCTTGAATATATTTTAGTTGTTTCATTTGTTGTGAATATCTATTGTATCTTGTCGTGTGGTCTTCTTCCTAAACGTTCCTGATTTAATTTAAAGATTATGAAATAGTGGTAATGATGAACTAGGTTCTGATAATGGAATCTGAATCCAGCATTCGCATTGACTACGATGGAAATCTTAGGCAAAACCTCAGTCGGATTGTTGGGCACCGAAGTTTGGTCCAGGGACCTCACAAATACGACACAACAATGCCTGAACTAACTCGCTCATTATTATGATTTTCTTGGAGTTAATCTTTTTTTTTGTCCAATGCCACCAGGTTATCTTTTATGGCTTTCTCCCCTGGCATAGGCGGAATTGTAATCAATTTATTAGGTTGGGGCAACTGGAAGGCGGAGTTACGTTACCCCGACTGAACCGAAAGTACTATTTTCGGTTCGCTACTGTAGTGCCGTTTCCTCCCTGGACAGTAAAATTCGTGAACTATGCCAATATCCTTTCTCTATGCATCTACCCCCACTCTCCTTTTTTCCTCTCCTGTGCGTTGTTTGTGCTGCGCATCTCCCCTTCTGCCTCGGAACGCTCAAATACGCAATGCACATCAAGAACATTATCATTCGATCGGAACTTTGAGTTGAGACAATGTCGTCTGGAGCCGCGAGTGGCGTGGTTTAAGTTTTGGTCCTGAGGACCGGGCAAAGACTACCCTGGCTTGGACCGTGGTATGAATGTTGTGTGAGGTATGATATAGTTTTCTGATGTTAAAGATTATTATTTATTTTCTTTTTATTGAAGAATGATCCAGTATTTACATTTGTTATATTTTTCATCCACTTCAGACGTCTTGTTTATATTAAACATCATTTTTATATTTATCCTGGTTAATGTTCAAGTTATTTATGTGCATGCTGCTGTTTGATATTCCTGTACTGAAACTTACTTATTTAGGAGATCATTCTAGCTTCCTTTATTTTCCGTCTAGCTTTCATGATTAATAACAATAATGATATATTCAGTTTAAATCAGAATCATAAACTACTCTACTGTTTTGAGATCTATTGTTGATTCATGTTTAAGTGTTTAGGAAAGAAAGATGAATCAAGCTTTGCCTCCTATGGGCCCGGGCAAAGGTTTTTCATTAATAACCTCGGATGTTATGAACTCTACGCTAGTATATGCAACGGAAACAAAAGACGATCCGATAGACGATACTTACAAATAGTAGCAGTCAGCGCGGTAATATATAACTCCGCACGCGATAATATGATAGGTGATAAATGATAATGAAACGCCAAGAGAGTCCTTAACCTAAATTGAACCTATATTCCAGATCATGGGCAACCACAAGAATCATTCCTATTAAGTAAAAATGTCTATGGTCTGACCGGGAATCGAACACGGGACCTCATTAACCTTCCGTCGGGCGCAATATTCCGATCTTTGAGTTCGGGCACAATGTGCCTGATCAGCACATGCTTAAAAAATTATTTTACACACTGTTTGCCAATCTCAACATCGGGAAGTCGAAGAAATTTATTGTTAGGGATGCCCAAAGGATAAAATATTCCAAATTTGCTGCTAGAAAACTTTTATTGGACATAATATTGATTAAACAAATTTGTGACAAGCCTTCAAATAACATCATAACTAAGAACAAGTTAGGTTCAGTTCAAATATACTTGAAAATAGTTCACATTATCATTTAGCCTATGTTTTTAGCAAACTTATTCAAAAATATAACATTATTTAGTCTAAATAAGTTAAATAAATACATTTCTCTTTGAAAACTTACTTACTCACTGGCACTATCGAACCCGTAGGTTCATGGCCGCACGGACATAAGCTCTCCATACATCCCTATCCTGAGCTAATGCTTTCCAATAATTCCCTGTATAATCTATTTCCCTCAAATCATAGTTAATGTTGTACTCCCACCTCATTATTGGTCTATCAACTGGGAGTTTTCCTCCTGGCTTTCCTACAAGAAGTTTCCATGCACGTCTTTCATTCCCCATACGCGCAACATGTCCTGCCCATCGCAGTCTACGTGACTTAACTGTTCTTATTATATCTGGCTTCCTATAAAGACCATGTAGTTCATTGTTATGTAGTCTTCTCCATTCACCTGTCTGTTCATCTCTCTTTGGTCCAAAAATGGTCCTAAGAACTTTATTCTCAAATACTCGTAATCTCCTTTCGTCCCTTAAAGTAAGAGTCCATGTTTCGCACCCATATAATATAACTGGTAGAATAATAGTTTTATATATTTTCAGCTTAACTTTTTTGAAAGGAGTTGGGACATCAAAAGTCTCTGCAATGCATAATAGCATGCATTTCCAGAATTGAGCCTACGTTTAATTTCTTTGTGCATCTCATTCCTATTTGTGATTATTGTTCCTAGGTTTTGAATTCAGCCACTTCCTCAAATTTCCCTCATTTGTCATTAGCTGTCCATTTCCATTATATACTGAATTTCTACGTGTGACCATATATTTAGTTTTACTGATATTTACTTCCAGTCTTAATTTCTTAGTGTTACTCAATAGTGTGTGCGTGTTGGCCGCACACACTATTGAGTAACACTAAGAAATTAGGACACAAATAGTTTCAAAATACACATATTCAATAATGCTAACGACTTCGGGCGCAATGAGCTTATCTTAACAAAATATTTACAACCCGCCGTGGTAACGGTTGAGAACAAACTGAGTGGGGCGGTTGTTTACAGCAGATAAAAACGAAACAGCTATTCGGATGCCCAGTCGTCAACGCCGTCTGATGACAGTGGAATGGGACAAAATTGACAACCTGTGCCTCTCAGATCAGATGCGCCCGACGGAAGGTTAACTGTAGTCAAAAACGCTGACCACTAGCCCATGAGGCTGTCACATGTTTATTTAATACATATTATAATAATTTTTAATATAACCTTATATTTATTAATGTTTATATTACTTAATATGTCTCTTTAACAGCGAAATTTTTATATAATTTTCAACATCTTCGAATATTCTAAGGGCAAATAGAGTGATAATGAAATATGCGTGTAGTCATGGTCACTCCTATGTTGTAGGGTTATTGTGCATATGTTTGACCTACAATATCCATACTGTATATGCAAGAGGATTGTTGTCCTGGCTCGTTCTCAAGTTTACGTCATTTTGCCAGGAATAACCTTGACAATTTCAAGTATTACTCACGCCCCTCCGGCTCCTGCCAATATTATTCTATTTTTTTTATAGACAAGAGATAAAAACATTATTAGTGAACGAATTTTATTTGCATAGTTTTATGAATCAAGGATGCTTCAAATTTAGCTTCGTATGTAGAATGTGACAAATAGAACGAGTTAATAAGTAATTTTATTTCAGAGGAGACGTAAATTAACATTAAAAAGTAAGAAGTAATTTATTTTCTAATAATTTATTTTATTCTACCAACGAATAGGAATATGGTGTGTTTCTTCCACATGTTGTGTTGTCTCGGAGGAGGCCTTGACATTGAGCTGATCACTCATTCGTGACCTTGTGTGGTAAAAAAGTATCTGTGTGATCCACAGTTTAAATTCCATCTCCTGACAGCCCGTGACACTGTAAGGCCCGGGTGTCTTGTGGCATATAAAAAGTACATATAAGGTGACAGTTTAAACTCGATAAAGAATAAGAACAAACAGGAATAACACGCATTTAATATTGTTATAGTTTGCTAAATGTTCTGAACACTTAAAGAAAATTAGCCAACTTTTAAGAAATAAATACAAATAAACTGATATTAACTTTATAATTTATAATACATTAGAAATATAAATGAAATGCAAAATGTAACTGTATTGAATACATATTTTTTACTAACACAGTATAATGTTGCATTCATAAGAGTGTTCAAATGGCGCCTATTACATTTTTCGTGTATGGGGTTCATAATCAGTGGATAAATGGCGATTTATAAGTATATTTTCAATTTACTTACAACATTACGTAGGTAATATGTACTTGTATCGTGTATAGAGAGAAAGAGAGAGAGAGAGAGAGAGAGAGAGAGAGAGAGAGAGAGAGAGAGAGAGAGAGAGAGAGAGAGAGAGAGAGAGAGAGAGAGAGAGATATGTGTAGGACGAGTGTGCGTATGTAATGTATGTTGTGTCAGGGATGGTGACCATGATAATAATAATAATAGTAATAATAATAATAATAACAATAATTGAAGATCTACTCCATAAAAGAAAAGATATTTAACAACAAGATTCAGTGGAAAGAACATATCGAAAGAATGGAAGAAAGTAGATTACCAAATAAAATCTTAGAATTATTTTCCGAGAGGAAGAAGAGATGTCGGACAACTGTCGGACAACCTCGGAAGAGATGGTCTTAAATCTATTAGAGAAGACGGAACAGGCAACTAATGCCTAAACCAGGAAGTGAAGAAGAAGATGATGATAATAATAATAATAATAATAATAATAATAATAATAATAATAATTGTATTTATTTATATTCAGAATTTTAATGTTTACATATCTTTCTGTGCCTAAAGTTTTATTTTTCTTCTCCACTCGTCTCTCTCCATCCAATCCATGTCCTCCAGTCCCCTTGCTCTCATTCCAGTTCTTATTTCCTGCATCCACGAGTTTGAGGTCTTCCTCTCCTCCTTCTTCCAGGTGGACACCATTCCAATGTTTTCCTAGGTAATAATAATAATAATAATAATAGTAATTATTATTATTATTATTATTATTATTATTATTATTATTATTATTATTAAAACTGGGAGGACAAACTGTCGTAACACTGACCTGAAAAATCCTTGGGTTTTTGCCATCTATGGAATAAATGGAATGAAATCTATTCTACGGTATTATGTAGCCTGTTGTGGTATTCCTGATTTCGACACATAACATCTTAGCCCTATTCTAAGTTGACACACTCAGGATCAGAGAAACGAGGAAATACAAGAGTATACCCCCATTAGATGATCCATCCATCCATAGTAATTCTGCCCGAGGGCATGTCTTTCGCTCCAATCATAGCATTTTCATGCTATGCTTTGCAGCTTTAATAGGGAATTATAGGTGTGGTAGCTTCCTGTTGCTTTCCACACCGGTGGATAATGATGATAAGGATGATGATAATGATAAGGGTGATTTTCGGGGACCGTTGGGCCCTAAGTTTCCTGACATTTGTCTTACAGGAAAAAAAAAACACCCAGGATCCTGTCCTGACCGGGAATCGAACCCGGGCCCGCTGCGTGACAAGGCAGCACGCTACCTCGCATTAGATGGTAACCAAATATTTTAAAAACTTATGGTTATGCTAAGCCAGGCTATTTTTACCTAACGTGAAATGAGGCAAAGGGTGATATGAAATGAATGATCATTAAATGACAAGGTGGGAGAGGGCTGAGGAGTAGAGAGTGTTGGTGGATGATTATCGGGAAAAGGGAGAACCCCTAGAAAATCCGAAAAATATCTGTGGTGATGATGAAGATAATGAAGAGAAGGTGGAATCTAGTTCTAGTATGTAGGCTTTTCTGTCGAAAAAATAATAAAGTTAGACCGTTGCAGGAGCATGTGGACGAATCAGTATAAAGATTGTATTCACCTAAATATAAAGATTAGCACGTGAATTCGCAACAATGAATGTACTGGGGAGGGATTTGAGAATTTAATATAGGCATCTGATGTACAATATTGTCGATTATAAACTGTACCCCACGCCATACCTCCCTAATCTTAAGATTGAAAATATTAATGCTTAAACTTCCAATCCATCTGAACTCGTTCGGTGGATTATGTACGTTATATAAATTCCGAAAGTTTTTTTTTTTAAATAAATAAATAATACACGTATTTTGTACATTTGAATTAACGTTTATATTGTTAGCTTCATTGATATAAAATCGTGAATATAAAGTAATTTTATATTTCTTAAATTGGCAAACTACATTAAAAACAATAAAAGTAATTACTTTAGTGATTCATTACAAATAACTGTTATTCACCGTTAAATTCGCAATGTATCCTATAGGTAAGGCGACCAGATTTTAATACTGCTAAAGCGGGACACCATTGACCTCGAGGGGGAGGTTCTTGATTTAAAATCTTGTTTATATGGAGCAACAGCATTTTTTATAGAACGCAAAAATAGTACTGTAATATATGTATTCAACATAAGACTTTTGATGTCCCAACTCCTTTCAAAAAACGTTAAACTGAAAATATAAAAAACTATTATTCTACCAGTTATATTATATGGGTGCGAAACGTTGACTCTTACTTTAAGGGAGGAAAGGAGATTGCAAGTATTCGAGAATAAAGTACTTAGGAATATTTTTGGAGCAAAGAGAGATGAACAGACAGGTGAATGGAGAAGACTACATAACAATGAACTACATGGTCTTTATAGGAAGCCAGATATAATAAGAACAGTTAAGTCTCGTAGACTGCGATGGGCAGGACATGTTGCACGTATGGGGAATGAAAGACTTGCATGGAAACTTTGTGTAGGAAAGCCAGAGGGAAAACGCCCAGTTGGTAGACCAAGAATGAGGTGGGAGATTAACATTAACTATGATTTGAGGGAAGTAGATTATACAGGGAATGATTGGAAAGATTAGCTCAGGATAGGGATATATGGAAAGCTTACGTCCGCGCGGCCATGAACCTATGGGTTCGATAGTGCCAGTGAGTAAGTAAGTACAATTTACAAATATCCATCCATCCATAGTAATTCTGCCCGAGGGCAGGTCTTTCACTGCAATCATAGCATTTTAATGCTATGCTTGCAGCTGTACTAGGATTTGTAGGTGTGGTAGCTTCCCGTTGCTTTTCACACCGGCGAAGGATGAGGATGATGTTGATGGCCATATGATTTCGGGGACCGTTTGGGCCTTAAAGTTTTCCTGACATTTGTCTTACAGATGAGGAAAAACCCCGATAAAAACCTCGTCCAGAAAAACTGCCCCGACCGGGGATCGAACCCTGACCTGCTGAGTGACAAGGCAGCACGCTACCTCGAGACCACAGCGGTGGACTTTACAAATATAATACATAAATATAATATAATATAATATAAATATAATAAAATACATTTAAAAAAAACCATGCATAGTACCAGCATTATTTTATTCATTGGCATATTTCTCATTTTGGATGATTTTTTTTTGTAGATCGCTGTCCTTTAAAATGTCATGAAATTTTTCATAAGAATTTGTTAAATTACATTTCACACATAAAATGGCTTTCAAAGTGTCAACACCCAATTGTGATTTTCTTTCATGTCCACACTTTATTTACCAAACAATGGTGTCGAATTCTAACAACTGATCAATAATGATGAGCAGTTCTCGACAATCAGTTCTCAACAATTATTTGTTATTATTAAAGTTTAACTTTATAAAATTAACAAACATTATATAAAACTCATATCCTAGCGAAACAGCCACATGGCCACCGAAAACCGTATATTCCATTTTCCGTTCTCCCGCCGCGCCGTTCCCTAGCTTGTGCATTCTTTCCAAAAATCGAGATTTTTTAAAACGCCGTGGGACGCGAGACAAATTATTAAAAATCAGGACTATCCCGCCAAAATCGGGACGTCTGGTCACCTTACCTATAGGATACATTAATTAATTCATTTCATTTCATATTTTTAATATAGGCCTACCTGAAGAAAACGAACAAGTATAAATTACTTAAATGTGTGTATAATTACATGATATCTAATATATAAAAATGTTTGTTTGTTTGTTCGTATTCTATGTGCGGCCATACCGTTGATCCGATTTTGATGGGGTTTTTTGCAAAATGTTCAGGAGATTCCCGGGATGAACATATGCTATAAGGGAGTTGTAGTACTCAACCCCTTCACCCCTAAAAATCACCCTTTGCACCGAAAAAGTGAAATAAAGTCTCTATTTTGACGCTTAAATGGCTTACGCTGCCTAAACCATAAGCAATACACCAAATTAATGTACACAGAATTGAATATCTCAAAAAAGTCCGGACAGTATGTGTTTATTTTTTACGGATAACTCACAATAACCATTTTTGTCTTTCATTAGTTCCAAGAAGATCGGGATAAATAGATTCCCGGGCAAGCGTGCTCTGCCATACCGTTGATCCGATTGTGATGGGGCTTTTTGAAAAAAGTTCAGGAGATTCCAGGAATGAACATAGGCTATAAGAGAGTTGTAATACTCAACCCCTTCACCCTAAAAATCACTCTTTGTAGTGAAAAGCGTGAAATGAAGTCCCTATTTTGATGTTTAAATGGCTTACGCTACCTAACCATAACAAATACACCAAATTATTGTACACGAAATTGAATATCTCAAAAAAAAAAAACTCTAGGAAAAAAGTCCGAGACAGCATATGTTTATCTTTTACGGATATCTCACAATAACCATTTTCGTCTTTCATTGATGTCAAGAAGATCGGGATAAGCTAATTCCCGGGCAAGCATAGCAGCTCAAGGCTGTTGGTAAAAACACATTAACATTTATTTATAAGTAGCAGCGCACGCCGGGTATTAGCTAGTACTAAGCTAATAATAATGTATGATATCATTTTCAGTGCGGTCCGCCATATTGAAATAACTGACACGAGATGTTAGTGCATTGCCAAGAACATAAAGATAAACACGACAAAAACCCAGGCGATCCTTTTCACTAAATCAACCAGACGGTCACCCATCCAACTAACCTTGGGAACTCAAAATCTTCGCCTAGAACCTTCAGTGAAGTATCTTGGGGTCCATCTGGACCCCAAGCTTACGTTCAAAATTCATATTCGACATCTACAACATAAAGCAAATGCAGCAATTGCAATTTTATACCCATTTTTCAGGTCGAATACATTGTCACGTAAGATCAAGCTTTTACTGTATAAAAGCGTGATCCGCAGCATGCTACTGTACGGATGTGAGGCCTGGAGCATCCTCGCAAAACAGCATAAACGAAGAATACAAATTATACAGAATAAGTGTTTGAAAATAATTTTTCAAGCACCGCGTTTCACAAGGATGACAGACCTACACAACGTAGCGCAACTTCCCCATATTGATGCCATGATAACTGATAATGTAAGCAAGATGCACAAATTTACATCTTTGCATACAAATTTTATGGTACGCAGTATTGGACACTTGCCCCAGTGGCGTGCTGTACATAGAAAAATATTCATCCGATTTACTCCTCATTAAATCCAGCCAGAGATTTGGCGATGTGCTCTCACCTGGAGTAGCGTGGCTCATTCCAGAATGCTGGATTTCCGACTCTCGGCTTGAAAGCAATGTGGTTTCTGATGTCCTGCTTCAGGTCATCACATCCCTATCTCTGTCCAAATTTCATCACCATTTGCACACAAACGCTAGCGCCGCCAAATAGGCTCGGGTTAAGTGAACTACAACCCCGTAATGATAGCCACTATTAACTTAGCTGCCAAAGAGCCCTAGTGGGTTCTAACATACGCAGCACACTGGGTGAAGCTAGACTTCACCTTATCCAGTCCAGTCCAGTCCAGTGCATTGCCAATTTAAGGGTTAACAATTTTATATAGACGCTATTTATTTTTAATATATGGTATCATTAGTTTCCATTTAAATTATTCCAAGTTTTTGTTACAAAAGTGAGCTAGAGAGGCTATATTATAGAAGAACTCCAGGGAGATCAAACCATAGGAAGTACCCCACGTAGAAAGTGAGGAGGATCTTGTAAAGTTAAATAAATATTACCTTGCCATCTACATTATAGTCAAACATTTTAAAAATATAATCAGATCAGAGAAAAAACATAAGTAATCGTACCAGTAATAGCCACTGCATAATTAGGCCTAATTCACACTAAAATGTAATAAATAATGTTCTCTCGGGAAATGCTCATTTGAAATGAGCTGGTGTTTCCGAGAGGATGTGGTCTACACCACCACACTCAATTCAAATGTGTATCCCGCGAGAACCCTATTTATTACATTCTAGTGTGAAAGAGGCAGTTACTAATGCAGTGTTAGGATATTACCGGTACATTTACCTTCTTCTTCTTCTTCTCCTTCTTCTTCCCTTGGCTCTACGGTCCTCTAAGAACCTTGGCCTCCTTTGTAACATCTGCCCATCCTTCTCTATTTCTAGATTTCTGTCTTCCATATTTTAACCCTCAGTTGTCTTAAGTTTTCCTTAACCTTATCCAATAATCTTAGTTTCTATCTTCCAACCTTTCTTCTCCCTTCTGGTTTCCCTTCTAAAGTCCTTCTTGCACTTATTTCCTGCTCCATCCGCAACACGTCCTACCCATTCCAGTCTTTTTCTTCTAATATCTCAGAGCAGATCTAAATCCCTAAATAATTATTTCAATATATACTTGGTTCGTTCTAATTCTCCATGTATCTTCTTCCTACATTGCTACAAATATTTTCCTTAGTATTTAACTTAATTTTTTTCAAGATTGTTTCTGTTATTTACACAGGTATCCTCAACCAAAATATACAATTTCTTTCTTCCACACTTCGCGGTCTTGCGTGTCTGCTTCTGTCATATTTATCTTCTTCATGTTGTATTGAATTACCTTTATCCACGTTGGCTTTGGTCTATCACGTTTCCTATGTCCATACCATCTTAGATTTAATTTAATAGAAGTTTTCATATTAGAGATCACACTGTCAGTTTTATTCTAACAGGGAGATAAGGTTAATATTCTAAACCAGAGGGGATTTTAAGATTTAGACTTAATAATGGTATAGCTCTTGTAGGAAAGTGAATTTGCTATCTGTAGATATTATTCCGAATATCGCTATGTTTTATAAGTCTACTTTAACAAAATAAAATCCCAAATGGATGTGTGACGTTGATCTGTGAGTATCTTCTTGTAAATAAACAACGTTTTCATAAAAGAAATATCGATTTTATTGGCCCCATTCAAGATTTATTTCCTTTGAAAGGCAGAATGCTTGGTCTATCTGTGAATGTCTTCCACTCTCAATGCTTTTCTACAAAGAATATTCTGGCACAATTCCCACGCAATCTAAAAGACCAGCATCATTTTTCATCTCTTTTACATTGTGTTTGAACTTTTTCTATGCCAGAATTTCCACTGTAAGTCGAAGTTCGACATGTTCATTTGTTTATAACAGAAAGCTGGCGTGAGGAATGAAATAAAAAGTCTCATCGTTAGTTTTAATTCCCTTCCGTTTTGCATCATCATCAATCTTCAACAGAAAATTTTAGCATGTTTCAGCTCTAGAAAATGTCAATTCCAACTACTCTTAATAAGCTTTTCAGGACTTCTCTTCTATTTTTATTTATAACTCATAGCAGTTTCCCATTTAACTTTATACACTCTGATCGTAATACATGTTTGTAACCTATATTCGTTCGAATATAATTTCATGATGTTTCTTCATTTTTTCATGTTGTATCCAGGTTAATTTTGTATTAATTTAATTTCAGATTTTTATTTTAACTCTGCATCAATTAAATAATTTAAGTTTCTTGTAACAGTATAAAAATTAATGATGTGGAGATAAAAAAGAATAACTTCAGCCTCAACAAAAATGAGCAAATTTAATTATATAATTATATAATTAGAATTATATATTAATACGTGAACAAAAAACTTTGTACCCCTTTCCAAGTACATTGCGCGCATGGAGGAGTGTGAGTTTGTCATAATTAAAGTTAATATAGAGAAGGAGTGCGGAAAAATAGAATTTATGTATAATATGTGTTATAAATAAATTGAATTAAACAAAATATAATAAATTGTCTCTAAGCAATGTATGTGCATTATTCATTAATTTATTTACGTTCATACTGAAAGTGCAATGTTACAAAAAGAAAATTGTGCAGCAGCAATTTGATTTGACTTACTCTCGCGTATTTATTATTAGTGGTTTAAAAAAAGTGAGTACATTTTATTATTTAAATTTAAATTTAACCCTGTCTAATCTTCGTTTCAGTAATTTCATTACATATATATATATTTTTTTTTTCTTTACATATTCGCACCTACTTGTATTTTGCCGCGACATAGAACATTGACGGGTCGGAGTAAGAGACAGAGAAGAAGGGATATATATAACCGTACATAATAGGCCAAATGCAAATTTAAATAGTATAAATAGTATAAAAATGTCAAATGACGCGTTATTGTTTTTAAATATGGCTTAGCCAAGTTATACCACATATTTCCCATCGTTCGTATTTTTAAAATAAATAAAAAATAAATACATAATGACGTATTTTGTGACAAACTTAAAAATTTAATGAATTGTGGTCGAATTTCGACAGCTGGGCGACCACAAGTAAAGATAAATTTCGTAATATTTCTTAATTTTCTTCATGTTGTATCCAGGTTAATTTTGGATTAATTTAATTTCATATTTTTATTTTAACTCGGCATATGTTAAATTATTTAAGTTTCTTGTAACAGTATAAAAATGAGTGATATGGAGAACATAAAGAAATTTCAGCTTCAACAAATATTCATAGATTTCAAATATTCTGCACAGTTCAGTAGAATATGCTATATAGGTTGGTCCAACTATTATCAGTTCCTTTCTGAGATACGATGCAAGTGACTCTGAACATAATACTGACTTTTTTGTTCCATGTGGCTTATTTTAGTGATAGACCAACCTACCTAATGCAATAAAACATGGAATACTATTTATTTACGTTTCAACGCATATATTTTTTAAAAGATTTGACTGCAAATTTACAGCTCTTTTCGAAGGAACACAAATAAATCTCTTGCGGTCCTCGGATTCACAAGATAAGTGAAATCAATATTTATACAATTCTAGTGAAGGTGCATCAACAGGTGGTGACCGTTCTAAGGATTTTATTTCAGGTTAACAACTTATATATAACGTAAATGATATCGTTAAGCACGTTGCCTGTAGTTTTTTATTCTGTTTTAAGAAAAAAAGGAGGATCTATAAACCAAGATAAAAATGTGTATTTAAGATGGAGTTGACTTGACAGGATTTATACCTTTATATTCAAGTGAATATATCAACTCTTTACATTTTCATTAGATACTGGCTGATACCCGGCGTGCGCTGCTATACCTAAATAAATTATGTGCTTTTTTTTAATTTAGTTGAATGAGTAAAAGGAAAAATAAATATAAATTTATATCGTTACTGTTTTTAGATACCCCGTGTTGATTCCCGGCGTTGCCCGGGAATCTACGCATCCCGATGTACTTGGCATAAATGAGCTGAAAGACAAAATTCGTTATTTTGAGTTATCCATAAATGAATACCCGCCGTGCGCTGCTATGCTTGCCCGGGAATCTACTTATCCTGATCTCCTTGGCATCAATGAAAGACAAAAATGGCTATTGTGTGTAACCTGCAAAAGATAAACATGCTGTCACGGACTTTTTGTAGAGTTTTTTTTAGGTATTTAATTTTGTAATTTTGTGAATTTGTTATGGTTTAGGCAGCGTAAACCATTTAAGGATTTAAAAAAAGGGACTTTTTCACGTTTTTCACTACAAAGGGTTTTTTTAAGGGTGTAGGAATTGAATATCTCAACTCTCTTATAGCCTATGTTCATCCCGGGAATCTTCTGAACATTTTGCAAAAACCCCATCACAATCGGATCAACGGTATGGCCGCGCATAAACTACAACAAACAAACAAATTCATTTTTATACATTAGATTTATAATCCAACCTAGCCAACACGCTTGTTAAAATTAAAATTAAGTGAATAACTTAATTAAAATTAACAAATGATGTAATATTCAAGCCAAACACTATTTACTGGTTGAGTGGAAGACAAGCCTCATGACCTTAAATCTGCCAATGTAAAAAAAAATGTATTAGACAAGCAAGTGATAATATAGGCTAAGTAGGCTATATTTCGTTAATCATCATTGACAAATATTTTTAAAGCATACGGCTCTATATATATATATATATATATATATATATATATATATATATATATGAATAAGAAAGTTTTCTCGGGTTTTCCGCGTCTTGGATTCAAGTTCGGCCCCTGGCCACTGACTCCGACGTTTCGGCATGATCTCACATGCCATTATCAAGGAATGATAAGTTCGAGTCACAGGTTTAGGTCTTATATAATTAAATAAATAGAGTTTTCGCTGTGGTCTGTTTCCGAAGACGTACACCCATCCAAGGTTTAGTTCTTATGTAGTTAAACACCTTCAGTTTTCAGTATATATATATATATATATATATATATATACTCTAAACGAATTAAATCAAATTTATCTGATTGTATAGAGATTACAGGTAAATTATACCACATGTTGAGGATCCAGGATTTTTGACAGGAGATATATAAGCTGTCCAGTGTTGAACTTGTTTACGTTTTATATAATGCAGGATTTAAATTAAATAGGAGTACGGAACGATATGGGGAATAAGACTTCAGTTTTAGGGGATTGAATCAAATCAAACTATTAAGAACTAACTAACTCACTGGCACTATCGAACCCGTAGGTTCATGGCCGCGCGGACATAAGCTCTCCACATATCCCTATAATGTTTTCCAATCATCCCCTGTATAATCTATTTCCCTCAAATTATGGTTAATGTTATACTGCCTCATTCGTCTACCAACTTGGCGTTTTCCCCTCTGGTTTTCTTACAAGAAGTTTCCAAGCCACTCTTTCATTCCCCGTTTGAGCCAAATGTCCTGCTCATCGCATTCTACGAGACTTAACTCTTTCTTATTATGTTGGTTTTCTATAAAGATCGTGTAGTTCACTATTGTGTAGTATTCTCCATTCCTGCTGTTTATCTCTCTTTAGTCAAAAAGTTTTCAAGGAATTTTGTTATTCATCCATATTTGAAAGTGTTAAACTGATACAGTACTAAACAAATTAGATTTTAGAGAATCTCTACATATTCTTGGAAGATAATGAATACGGCAATTATTTAAAAAATGGATTTAGAAAATAAGACTGGTTCTTAATAGCTGCGTATCATAGAAATCCTAGTTAAGGAATGCTGAAGCCATTTCACTCCATCCTATTCTTTCTTTACCTTAACCATTCACCTAGCCCCATTCTATACCCTTATTTAACTGACTGCAATATGAATATCAGATGTAAACAACTTTAACATCTGATAACTTAAATATTATTTATCTGAGATCAAGGATTCCCCATCTCAAATGCTTCATTTTCTTCTATGGCTTCACAGTCCTTTTATTTTAACCTTAGCCTCTCTTGTAGTAATCGACTCTTCTTTCATTTCTTACGCTTCACTATTTAACTTCCAGACCTCTCAAATCTGCCTCGACATCATCCAAACATCTCAGTTTTTGTTGTCCCACATTACGTGTATTCTCCGGATTCGAATTCAAAATGATTTTTGGAATACGATCCTCTTACATTTTAATGACATATCCCAAACATTTCATTCTTTGGGCTTTAATTTTAGCTACAGTATCAGTTGACTTACATTGCATTTTCAATTCCATATTTTTATGTTATTCTACATTGTCCATTGTCAAGTTTGGGTCCATATATATTCCTCAGAATTTTGCCTCTCCCAAGTAATTAAATATGATTCTATTCTCTTTATTAGTTTTTAAACTTAACTTGCATAGATGATAATTAGTCTAATAATAATTATTATTTTGTCTAATATACTCGTATAAAAATCTATGTTTGTTTGTTCGTATTCTATGCGCGGCCATACCGTTGATCCGATTTTGATGGGATTTTTTGCAAAATGTTCAGGAGATTCTCGGGATGAACATAGGATATAAGAGAATTGTGATATTCAACCCCTTCACCCCTAAAAATCACCCTTTGTAGTGAAAAACGTGAAATAAAGTCCCTATTTTGACGCTTAAATGGTTTACGTTGTCTAAACCATAACAAATACACCAAATTAATGTACAGCCTTTGAAATAATTGATGGCGCACACATAATTTTGAAGTCTCAGAACGAAGCCACTGCGCATGATCAGAGATCAGCCATTTGGTTCACAAGTATACAATTATTTTAGAAACTGAAATCCGTTCTATTTCGATGTGTGCCGTGCAATGGAAAATAATTTCGCATAAATAAGTACTGCGATAAATACTGTAAATAAAATAAAGCTGAACATCAGGGCAACGTAACCCCGGCTTCCGGACACCCATACCTCAAATTTATATTTTGCTCTAACCTCGACAATCATCATTGCCCAGTGTGAGGTACATACAGTAATTGGTGTTTCTCGTATAATTTATCATATTTATACTATTATTATCATAATAATAATAATTATTATTATCATCATCATCATCATCGTCATTATCGTAAGTATTAGTATCGTTATTATCATAAAATGTTGTTGGTACATGAAATTTACATTACTACATTTAATATATATTTAATATTTTATAATTAGTATAGTGTATATCTATATTGTCAAATATTTTTTTTTTGTAATTGTGCTTGTTAAGTGGAAGAGAAGGCATTATGGCTTTAACTCTGCCAGAATAAATAAAACTATTATTATTATTATTATTATTATTATTATTATTATTATTATCATTATTATTATTATTATTATTATTACTATTATTAAAAAGTGGGTTACAATTACACCAATGCCAGGAGAAAACACCAGAAATGTCCAAAAAATGGCAGCCTGGGACATTAAAAATTTATTTATTATGTACGGATCATTATTATTAGGACTGAAAAAAGTATGGGTTATAGGCTAGGCTGCATCGTACTTAGATCGCTGTGTTTACAAACTGCACGTTGACACGCGCTACTCGGGACAGACTTCTAATACAGTCCGCTTTGTGTAAGAATGAACTCATCTTTGCACAATTTTTGTTTCGGCATTCTGATACAACCACACGTCACGTAAACAGGTCTATTATTGAGGAGAGTCGAACATACACACTCTCCGCTCCGAGCAGGCAGTGGAGACGCTCGACAAAGACACGCATTTTGTAAACAATGTGTATAGAAATTAATTACTACCCTAATACCGATACTTTTTTGAGCCCTAGTAATTATTAATGTCGGTTTCTGCATTTGTTTTTTTAGTACTACATGCTACGATATATCTAGAAAATATTGTGATATGAATCGCGCGCTTTAAATTGGGAGATAGTCAAAAATATTTTAATTGTTCGGATTCCAACCACGCTTGTTACTACATACAATGTTTTGTTTCACTTTGATTATTCAACATGAGGCAAGGTCGTACACTTCAAGGTGTGGGCGCACTATGTAGGGGTGTAACTTCTTAAACAAACTGAAGTCAGCATGCTGACATTTTCCTCCTATTTTAATCAAAAGAGCAAAATATAGTATGTCCTTACTATAAATAACACTGGTCAACATGATTTTTTGTCTCATGAGTACCAATAGTTGTACTTAATGCAGTTTGTATCGTGTTTTCAAATATGTATTCGGAATTTCTCCATCACCCACAGTTTTTTTTATTTCAGTTTCAATTAATTGATTTAAATAATTATTTTTAATGGAAGTTTTTTCGTCCATTTGTCCATTGTAAAATAAAACCAAATGAACTAACTCAGGAGATTTCAGCTATGGAAAAAAAATATGAAGGCAAATGGAATCGTAATATGCTGGCCGATTATTGTTGGACCATCAAGAGGGATGCTCCATAGGCGAAATATAGCAGAAAATCGTAATTTCTTACTCTCTAGGTGAGTCCGAATGTTCGAATGTTGTGTAGTTACGAATGTAGAAAATATTAAAGTGTTTGAAATTATAAATGCCTGTCTCTCGGAAATCTTGCGTGATGGAGAAAACCCGATATCATATTTGAATTCAGGAGAAAAAATACTATAAGAATCACATATTTTTTTCTTTCCGAAACAAAAAAAAAGTTTATTTTATTGTTGCTCAGTGTAATTATTTATTTTTCATGCCGAGGATTTGTTCTCATATCTCATCATCATCATCATCATCACTCCAGGGATTAGGCAATTGCCCGTTCCAACTTCATAATGCATCAGCCCAACGTCTTGTAGGTCTTCCAACATCACGTCTTCCTCTTGCTTGATAATTTCTTGCTAACAATGGATATCTCTCCTTACTTATTCCATCCATATGATCAATCCATTTCTGTCTGTAATTCGTGACCTTATCCAATAAAGGCTGTACTTTAAATTCTTCTCTTATATCCTCATTTCTTATTCTATCAAGTCTTGTACGTCCTTTTACTTGTCTTAGGAACCTCATCTCCGCCGTCTGTAGTCTATCCTGTTTTTTCATTGGAGCCCAAGTTTCACATCCATATAATATTGTGGGAACCGCCATAACATTATACATTTTTATCTTGGTTTCTTTTCTAATTTTATTTTAGAATGTTCTCTGTATTGTTCCACACACCGTCTGAAATTTATTTATTTTGGAGTCAATATCTCTTTCCACGTTGTAGCCAACATCACAGCCCAAATATTTGAAACTAGACACCTGTTCTATACTTTGATTTTCTAAAATAATTTTGGATCTCACTGGATCTCTTCCTCTAAAAGCCATGGTCTTCGTTTTCCTTACAGAAATCTTTAGATCATATAATTTACATATTTCATTTAATGCATGCATAGGTTTCTGTAAGTGGTCTTCATTTTTTGTATTATGATTACATCGTCAGCAAATAGAAGATTATTTATGCACACTTTATTATCTATTCCTATTCCTGGATTCACTAAAACTTTCCATTTATTTAAAATATCGTCTATATTATATATTATATATATATATATATATATATATATATATATATATATATATATATATTATATGTACTAAACAAAGTGGGTGATAAACTACATCCTTGTCGTAATCCAGTATATTTGTTTTGATTGTATCTGTTCTTTTGAATCCGGTATCTATAATTATATTTGTGTCTTCATATAATTTCTTTATTGTTTCAACAAGGCATAGCGGGTATCCTTTCATTCGTAATATTTCCCATAATTTTTGTCTGTTTACTCGATCGAAGGCCTTATTCAAATCTATAAATCCTATGTGAGTTTTTAAGTTATGTTCTCTTCTCTTTTCTATGAGTTGTTTTGAGTGTAAAGACATTGTCTATACATGACCTTCCCTTTCTGAATCTACTTTGATTTTCATTTATTATTACTTCTGTTATGTTTCTCAATCTATTATTTATTATTTTCGTATATATCTTGTAGCCAGTATTCATTAAGCTAATCCCTCTGTAATTCTCGCAATTTCTCCGGTCTCCTCTTTTAAATATATTCTTCACAATTGCTGTTTTCCAAGTGGTTGGAATCTCATAGGTCTGCCAACATACATTAATTAAATGAAGTATTCGTAGTTTACACAATATTTCACTATATTTGACTAACTCCATATTTATATTATCTAATTCTGTTGCTTTCCTATTCTTAGTGGTTTTCAGAGCCATTTCTAATTCATTTATGTCTATTACATCAATATTTTCCACTTTTATTTCTTCCTCATTGTTCTCTTTTCCTTCAATTTCCTCCTTTTTCCAAAGTTTTTTATAATGTTGTATCCATTCTTGTTCTGGGAGTATATTCAATCTGGCAGAATCTTTCTCAGTCTGATTTAGATGTTTCACTAATTTATAACCTATTTCTTGTCTTCCATACACTCATGTTCTACTGAGCTTATAAATGTATCCCATGACTCCTGATGGGCTTTTCTTATAATGCTTTTAGCAATTTTCCTTTTCATTTTATATTCTTCGTAAGATTCTTCTGTTTTCAGTCGTAAGTATGTATGATATGCTTTTTGTATTTCATTCACTGCATTTTGCATATTCGCATTCCAAGTGTTCTCATATCTTTAATTTTTATTTGTATGAAGTTTCTTCTTATCTTTATGTACTTGAGTAAGAATATCAGAAAGAAATAAACTGAGCGAGTAGGCTGAAGCGGTAGCATTAAAACTCGTAATCGGGAGGTCCCGGGTTTAAATCGTATGCCGACTAATAGGATTTTTCTTGGTGTTCACTCAGTCCTCAAGACAAATTTGGATTGGAGATCAGTTAAGGATTCTTTTCATCATAATTGTCATTCCATATTATCATAAGTAGTGCCACGAGTGATTTCTAATTTATCTAGAGGATTTGGAAATTAAGAGTGTCATTGTTAGGACTATTTAACGAATAAAATTAAGCTGTTAACTCAAAAGTCATTATTTAAATATAGTTACCGGTATTTTGAAATATGTATATACTTAATACAAACGAATTTTGAAGACAAATCAGAAATGTGAGGTTATGTATATTCACTGCAACTTGATCATATTTATTTATTGCCAAATAGGATCGTAATAATGTACGAGTAAGAAGGCACCCTAGTGGAGAAATAATGAAAAACATCAAACTGTATATTATAATCAACATTACGGGTTATTTATTTATTTAGTAAACGATTCAGCAAAATCAAGGAATCTGTTCATTATTTGCTGCATTCAATGTATTTGTTAGAGAAAAATAATGCTCTGAGCTGTTCAGAATATTAAAAAGGAGGAGCTTTCTTTACCACAAAAGCAGTAGCTGATAAAGAGCGAGGTGAAGCACGACTGTCATTGGTTGTAAAACAAAATTCATTGAAACGTGATTGGTCATTGACTAGCATCTGGAACAAGAGTTAAATAGTCGTTAAAATTAAATAAGTGAGCTTTCACAGGAACACAAGACTGTGGCTGGCCGCTATGAAATATTCTAAACGCGATAATATTTATTAATTTCTTAATTTAGCCTGGTGGAGCTAAGATCATGTGGTCTTCCCTTCCACCCACCAGGAACGAAATATGTTACATTAGAATATAGCAAACACAATGAACTCTAACATTATATACTAAATGAAAATTTTATCAATAAGGTAATATCTATAAGTATAAGATCGAATATATAATAATGTTAGTGATAATTAAAATCAAAGATGAAACTGTTAATACAATGAACGCATGCAAGATAAATTAAATTGTTTGGCAGACAGTCCCTATCTAATATACATATAAAACAAATAATACCTGATATTAAAGCGCCTGTAAATTAAATAATCAAGAAGCGAATCAATTTATAAATGTTATAAGAAATGTTTCCAATATAACTTTGATTGCTAATAATTGGTTTAAAAAGAGTTTATATCTTGTACACACATTTGTTCATATACTATAGCTTTTATCTCACTCATATCTAAGGCCTGTTCAGTAGCGCTATGCAGTAATAAATATTAGCAACACTAGAGCTTATAATTGTCAAAAAGGGGAATTACCTATGTATTAGGGTGCGAACTTTGGAGTTAATGCAAAGCATTTTTTTATATTTGATATTCCAAATTAGACTGAGGCAGAAACAATCTTCCGCTTACTCTCTATCTTTCTTTCTCTGTCTCTCTCTCTTTTTCTATCTCTTTCTTTATCTCTTTATCTCTCTTTTCTATCTCTTTCTTTCTTTCTTTCTCTCTCTTCTCTTTCTTCTCTCTCTCTTCTCTCTTTCTCTCTTTCTATCTCTCTATTTCTCTCTCTCTTCTCTTTCTCTTCTCTTCTCTTTCTCTTTCTCTTTATCTTTCTCTCTCTCTGCTTTTCTCTCTCTTTCTCTTCCTCTTTCTTTTTCTATCTCTCTCTCTCTCTCTCTCTCTCTCTCTCTCTCTCTCTCTCTCTCTCTCTCTCTCTCTCTCTTTCTCTGTAATTTAAATATATTTTTCTGAGGTGAAAGATCATTTTAGTGCGTAGTTTTATACTTAATAGTGTATCAGCTGGAGCTTTATTAACGAGTAAAACATGGAAGGTAATGGAAGTTGCTTTTATACAGTTGAAGGTGTATGATATTTTATCTAAGTTTTATGTCATTTTAATAGGAAAATGGTGGAAATAAAAGCATAACATATTTTTAAATGATGATTCTTCTGTCGATAATGCAAATGTCATGTTCGCTGTTTTCTATTGTTAACAGCATTCAATTAATTCGTCAATTAAAAATGAAATACAATTGTACACTTTTATAAAGACCTAAATTACTGCATTGATAATTGATTCTTAATTTTTAACAGTTTTTACACTGCATTTGTAATGTATGATTAAATAAAATAATACAAATTAATTTCTAAAATAATATAATTAAAAATAATGTAAATAATTGTTGATGTATAAATGAAATAAGAAAACTTAAGTTTTCCACCATAAGTTCTGTACATTTTTCGTAAGTATAAACAAATCACAGAAAATCCTGTAATATATAATATAAAATATGTATATTAATGTTTACTTAAGAATATATATATATATATATATATATATATATATATATATATAGGATGTAAAAAAATTGTCCATATACAACGAGGGTTAGTAGAGGACGTAAAACAAAACTCATTTGTTATGTGAAAAAAAATGACAGGTTCTCCGTTCTCCGCTAGGGGTCCTTGAAGGTTTTGATGCTGAACTTCACTTATGTTACGTTCACTGTAGTTTTAACTGCTTCGTATGCAACATGGTGATATTTCAGTGTTATTTTGACTGCTTCGTATGCACTTATTGACATTGGAAGGGTAAGTTTTCATACTGCCGGTAGTGCTCATGTCCCTGGATAAACCTTACAGTAATTATTATTCATGTTATGTTGTTTACATTGCATAGTTTTATGTACGGTAGTGATGTCTACAGGTTCTTGATGGCAGATTACACAATATAGGAGTATTATTTACTGCCATATGGGTGGGCCGTATCTTCTGCCTAACCCTGTCGGTGGAGGAAATAACCTTATCTGTCTTCGTGACCTAGTACTGGAACAAACAATGATTATGGTTCCACCACGATTAAGGTTCCACCATGGGGCCCACCACAATTTGCTCTTTATGTTAGACAATTCCTAAATAACGTTTTTCTCAAACGTTGGATTGGGAGGGATGGGCCAGTGCAGTGGCCACCATGTTCCCCTGATCTCATTCCTATGGCTTTATTTTTGTGGGAGGAGATGAAAGGTTTGGTGTACGAGACAACGATAGACACTCTAGAAGAGCTGTTGCCCGTGTGGCTGAAGCTGCAGTGATTATTTGTGAGACACCTGGTCATTTATAACGATTGAGACAATAATTTGCACGCAGATGCAAGCTGTGCATTAATGTAAGCGGACGATATTTTCAGCAACATCTGTAAAACATTCATTACACGACAGGAGTCAAATCATCCAGCGTCAAACCGTTCAAGGACCCCTAGAGAACCTGTCAATACAGGATGAATTTTAATTACACCGACAAACTGCAGGGACTGATTCCTGACTGTAAATTGAAGAAAAATGGTCCTATGAATAAGTGCCCATAAATCCATCGTTGCCACGGTAGATGGCACTGACAAATGACATTATTCTTTCGGCCCCGTTGCACGGCCTGCTAGATCACCGGACTTAAACCCCCTGCATTTTTACCTCTGGGGGCATCTAAAAAGCGTTGTGTATGCTGAACCAGTTCCTGATATGCATACCCTTCAACAGCGTTTTCACGTCGCCTGTGACGTTATTCTGAGAAAGACCGGAACATGCAATTCATAATACGACGTGTGAATGCGTGCACTGCACCCTATGGAGACCACTTTGAACATCGTTGTATCGCAGATTCGATTATGCTATTTAATCTGTGCCGGAACGGTTTGTTGTCATTACACGTACATCGTTCATTTCCAGATACATGTTTATAGGACCTTTTTCCTTCATTTCCAATCAGGAATAAGTCCCTGAAGTTTGTCGGAGTAATTGCAGTTCGTCCTGTATTTTTTTCACATAACAAAAGAGTTATGTTTTACCTTCTCTACAAACTCTCAAAGTTTGTATATGGAATTTTTTTACACTCTGTATATACAGGGCTTCCAATATAAAACCGGACCGGCCTCACGGAGTTTCACCCGGCACGCAGTGCTGTCTCTTCCTCCCGCAATTCACACTGCCTGCCACCCGTCCTTGAACTGTTTCTTACCTTTATAGAAAATGCTGGAAATGTTGTTCTCCCGCAGTTAAACAGGCATTATACCGAGTAAACACATTTAGATTGACACGCTGTAGTTCGGGCACTGTCAAGTTTCTGATTTCATTTCTTATGTTGTTCTTCAGTTCTTCCAATGTGTGCGGATTTGTTTTGTACACTACAAGATACTGAAATCCCAACTTGTGCTAATTTCGGTAATGATTTTTGTGGTGAACGTTCCAAATTTTCGCCAATTTCGTCTAATTTTTCTTCGGTGAGAACCGTACGCCTTCGCGTGTGTTCTTATTTTGTACTGAACCAGTGGTCTCAAATTTAGTCACAAGATCGTGGATTGTCGATCTGGAAGGTGGTAATTGTCCAGGGAAGTTCCGAATAAATTCCTCGCGAAACGCGACGAGCTGATTCGTATTTATAATAACATTTACACACATAAATGCGCGCTCTAATGTCAGCTGACGTCTCATCTTGTCGAACGATAGTAAACTGACTAGTTCAAGGACGAGCGGCTGGCAGAGTGAATGCGGACGAGGAGAGAGCGCTGCCTGACGGGTGAAACTCCGTGAGGCCGGTCCGGGTTTATATTGGAAGCCCGTTATTTGTGCAGACATAAACATTAGAAAGAACAATAATATACACTGTTAGGTCAAACCGATACTAATGGGAGCAATTGTACTTAAAACGTTTTCAAGTGGGTAGAAATTTTACATATATTTACCATAAAAAGTATCTTCTTTGCGGTACTTGAGTCATATTATATATATATATATATATATTATATATATATATGGATTTTTATTATAAATTAATGGCATAATTTCTACATTATTATTATATTTAACACACGATCGATTAAAAGAATAGGATATAAAATGTTGCATTACACTCGTGATACTTTGAGTACTCGTTACTAAGTTTATTTTAAACATGAAAACTGGGATTATACATTAAGTTTCCTAAGCAACAAATGAGAATTTTCCACTCGTCACCATATACATGTTAGGGCTCTTCACTGAGGCAAAGAGTGTGTAAATAGTTTTACGTCTGGTTACCATAAAAATGTTTTTTACCCAACATAATAATCATATCATATGTATGTCGGTTTATTTTAATAAGTCGGTGACATAATTAATACATTATTATTATATAACTTAATATCGTACTTGTAAACCCATGTTTCCCTTAACAGAGATTGAACCATACTAATTTAGTTACACTTGTTTTCGTATAGATATCATTTGAATGGTCCGTGGTCAGCGTTCCGCCTCATACTGACATCTAGGAAAGCAAGGTAGTACAAGGACAGGAAAATTCGGTAAATTTTGCTTAGAGGCCTTTTCATTCAGACTTAAAGATCTTTTACGAGCTTACAGCTTAAAGTCCCTCCCGGAGTATTTGCTCCTTGGATTTTTCCATCCTAAGGCCGGGATTGAACCCGCGACCCTCGAGACCAGAGGCAAGGAGCATGACCACTAGTCCACCGCGGCCGATATACATAACTTAATATAAACATTTATTAATATTAATTTGCTAAAATATATTATACTCCGTCAATTTATTACGGGACGCAGTCGAGTAAACTGAACACGTACTCGTAGATAAAATGTACTATTAATCACTTGTATAAATAACAACTATTTGTGTCAACTTACAACCCACTTCATATTTAGTGAGAATGTAAAATATTCGCTTTTTCAATTTAAAACTGTGTAACACTATTCTTTTTATCAACTTCAGAAGGTAAATAATGTTATATTGCCACTGTAAAATATGCTTTATTTCGTACTTAATGATGTACTCTCTTTATATTACCTTAATTAAGAGCCTGTTAGCTCGGAAATTAAACATTCATAGACCTATATTCAAATTATTTAATTTTCTTCTATGCAAACAAGGGATCCATTTAGAAGTTTTCTTTGCCCGGAGACCCTCAGAACCTTCTATAAAATGAAACGTATCTTTATTTAACAAGTAATGGATAAAAATAGGGGAAATATACATATAATAATCATCATCATCATCCGGTATTATGGCAGCTACCGCCGTCTTCCGGAAACCAAACGCCATTCCTCTCTGTCCATCCATTGATCTTCCTCCATTCCTCTGATGTTCAAAGCCGCTTGTACCCCTTCTATCCAAGTTTTCTTCGGTCTTCCTCTCTTCCTCCTTTCCATTGGGATCCATTTTATAACAATTTTAGGCAATCTTTTCTCTGGCATTCTTTTGACATGGCCATACCACTGTAATCATTTCTTTTCTATAATGTCTGTGATGTCCGGCTCCTCTTTTTACATTCATAATTTCCCTTATTTCTTTATTTCGTATTCTATCCATTCTAGATTTTCCAGCTGATCTTCTTAAAACATCCATTTCTGTACTTAAAATTCTTTTCATTTCCCTGGTAGGAATTTGCCAGACTTTAGCACCATATGTTAAAATGCTCTGAATTATGGTTTGATATATTTGTAATTTTCTATTTTTTGTAATATTGTTGCTCCACCAAACAGAGTTTAAAGCATTTATTGCTTGTTTTGTTTATGAGATTCTATTTTTAATTTCCACTGTGTTATCGCCTGAATGGTCTAATTTTGTTCCAAAATAAGTGCATTCAATACTAAATTTTAGTTCTTCTCCATTATTGATATTTATATTTTTCATTTTTTCTCCTATACACAGATATTTAGTCATGCTGTCTTGTCACGCAGCGGGCCCGGGTTCGATCCCCGATCGGGGCAGTTTTTCTGGGTGAGGTTTTATTGGGGTTTTCCTCATCTGTAAGACAAATGTCAGAAAAACTTTAAGGCCCAAACGGTCCCCGAAATCATATGGCCATCATAACCATCATCATCCTTATCATTATCGTCTTCCTTCTTCACCGGTGTGGAAAGCAACGGGAAGCTGCCACACTTAAAATTCCCTAGTAAAGCTGCAAGCATAGCATGAAAATGCTGTGATTGCAGTGAAGGACCTGCCCTCGGACAGAATTACTATGGATGGATATTTATATAAAGTCCTTGTTTTTCATATTCTTCTTTTACGTAGTTTTTTGCCATATATTCTATGTCATCGTGGTCTTGTGCTATTAACGCTTGGTCGTCTGCAAAATTGAGTGAATATACATGTGTATTTTGGATTGATATGCCCATTTATGGACATTTTTTCTTCCAATCTCTTAGTACTCTTTCAAGATAAATTTTGAATAGAGTTGGAGATAAACTGCAACCCTGCCTTAAACATTTTATAATAGTAAATCCCTCTGGTATATGATTTCCAACTTTTATTTTCGAAATTGATCATTTGTTCAATGATTTTATAGCATATATATTAATATATATATATATATATTATATATATATATATATATATATATATATTATGAATTGGCATATTATCATCATCATGATCATCATCCAGGGATTAAGCCTGTTGGCTCGTTCCGGTCATATGTACAATGATTTTTATAGCATATATATATATATATATACATATCAAATGAATTGCATCATTTTCATCATCATCATCCAGGGATTAAGCCTGTTGGCTCGTTCCGGTTTGATGAAAGCTTGAATTGTTAAAATTGTTCAGACCGTAATATTTATATACTCCAAAAATAATAATACTAGAGGTAGAAAATATTATATTTTTTAAGGATATTAAGTATTCATTGAAAATAAAATTAAATACATGACTGGTCAAGTTAGTGGATTTTTTACCTCGCCTACGGTACAGGACAAACGTGAGAATAACTTAAAAGAACAAATAACCCTCTAACCCAATCTGGCCACCTTGGTCGCCCATATCATATCCACTTTGATTAATATGAATATGAGGGTGAATGGCGTATCTTGACTTAAATATTCCTACCGTATTGAAGTGCCTCTTACACTCAGTTGATGTTTCTTCCGAGGAGGCTCTACGTATCCTGTTGTGGTAAAAAGTTTGGTTTTACTCCTAACTAACTCACTAGCACTATCGAACCCAACGTTCATAGCAGTGCAGACATAATCTCTCCATACATCCCTATCCCGAGCTAAATTTTCCAATTATTCCCTGTATAATCTACTTCCTTCAAATCACGGTTAATGTTATTCTCCAACATCATTCTTGGTGAACCAACTGGGCGTTTTACCTCTGATTTCCTACAAGAAGCTTCCATGTACATCTTTCATTCCCCATCCGTGCCACATGTCCTGCACATCGCAATCCACGAGATTTAACTGTTCTTATTATACCTGGCTTCCTATAAAAACATATAGTTCACTGTTAAATAGTCTTCTCCATTCACCTGTCTCTTCATCTCTCTTTGGTCCAGAAAAATGTCCTAAGAAATTTATTCTTGAATGCTCGTCATCTCCTTTCCTCCCTTAAAGTAAGAGTCCATGTTTCGCATCGATATAATATAACTGGTAGAATAATAGTTTTATATATTTTTAGTTTAACGTTTTATTTGAAAGTGTTACTGGTAGAATGACAGTTTTATATGTTTTCTGTTTAAAGTTTTTGAAAAGAGTTGGGACGACAAGAGTCCCTGTAATGCATAATAGCATGCATTTCCAGAAATTAGCCTATGTTTAATGTCTTTGTGCATCTCTTTTTTTTTTGTGATTATTGTTCCTAGGTATTTGAATTCAGCCACGTGTTCAAAATTTCCCTCATTTGTCATTACCTATCCATTTCCATTATATAATGTATTTCTACGTATGACCATGTGTTTAGTCTTCTTCTTCTTCACTTCACGGTCTAGGCAAATTGCCTGTTCCGCCTCACAGTTGTTCTGTCCATCTTTTCACTGGCCTTCCTACATTCCTTGAACCTCTTGGCTTGTAGTTGAATGCTGCTCTTGGTAATCTTGATACATTCATTCTTTCCACATGCGTAAACCATTTCTCTCTATATTCTCTGATTTTCTCATCCAATGGACATATATTTAACTCTGTTCTTATATTTTAATTCCTTATCCGATCCGATCTTGTGCAGCTTTTGTTCTTCTAAGGAAGTTCATTTCTGCGCTTTTTATTCTACTTTGGAATTTTTTTTTGGTCATTACCCAAGTTTCGGTCCCATAAAGTAATGCAGGAACTGCCAATGTTTCATAAAACTTCAATCTAGTATCTCTTCTTGTTTTATTCATCAATGTTTTATTGATATTTACTTCCAGTCCCAATTTCTTAGTGTTACTCAATAGTGTGTGCGTGCTGGCGCTTAGTATCTCCTCGCTATCGCCCAATAGTACATCATCAGCATAAACTAACAGCTTATTAATACCATTGAGTTGTAGGCCTTCTTCATCCTCTAAAGATATAATGGCATGCTCTATTACAAAATTAAATAGTACAGGAGAGAGTGGATCTCCATGCTTCAATCCATTGTGAATTTCAAAAGTATCCAAAAACAGTTTACCTACGCACACCCTACCCTTCGTGCCAGTTAGACCAGGATTAAAAATTCTCTTTCTAAGGTCTCGAGATTGTAAGGCTCAGAAGACGTGGGATACGCGAAAGTACGTAAAGGAGAGAGGTTAAACAACGGAAGAAATTTTTAATCATGAGCGGAACGCACATCTGACTTTGAAAGTTGTGTTCACCCCTGAGGTAAGGTCATGTCACAGTTGTTGTACATGTAGAATAATTCGGAACAGCATGTCTAGGTTGGCAAGAAGACTGATGCATCTCGTGGGAGATACTGTGAAGTGCTTGTGAACAAGAAACACGCTGGACGCAATTAAGTTTGAAAGATGAGTCCATACAAACCAACAACTAGCAAATAAGTTTGCTCTATTTTTTCTTTTTACACTTTTCACATTTCGTTCCGTAAAGTCAAATAAATTACTATTGATTAACTGTAATGCTATAATACATTCAGTATCGAATGACTGATACACTATAAATTATGATCAAAAGTGTAAGTGACAATGACCAACAACTCATAGCAAGCCTTTCCAATTTACACACGATCATGTTTGAACTTTAATATTGAATGGGTTCACATTTTCCCTTCATGACAGCTTAACTGTAGCAGAAATTCTTTCCCACAGGTGTTTGAACGTTTATGGATGAATATTAGTAAATTCCTATTATAGATCTCTAAACATGACTGGATCATTGGGTCTGGAACGATACCTTTGAGATTAGAACTCTGGGCCGGCTAGTCCATTTTTTGAATGTTGTTGTCTCCAAACTATCTCCCTATACACCTTGCTTTATGGTATATAGCATTGTAATACTAATTCAAACAATGATCATCGCCATCATCAAATTCAACCTCTACGGTAGGCAGTACAAAATCATTCAAAATGCTCAATAATTTTTGGTGTGTAGATTGTTATTCAGCTTTACTAGCGACCCAAGCCCCCTTGCCATGAAAAATATATTGTAATGCCATCTCTTTCAAATTTCACTGTTGATACAGTATCCAGTATATGCGTTGATACAGACTGGTAGATATCGTTGCCAAGGTATTTACGCATTGTGTCAATGGCATTAAAATATATTTTTCGTGGTGAGGAGACATGGTCCCGTAGTAAATTTGATTTAAAATCAACACGCCAAATATTAAGAAGCATTCTGATTGTTTTGTAATGCCTACCATGGAAGATCAGTTTGGTGATGGTGATGACCATTGTTTGTACCAGTATGATAACATTGTATGCCATAAAACAAGGAATATACAGAGATGATTTGGAGAAAATAACGTTAAGGAAATGGACTAGGCAGCCCAGAGTCCCATCCTCATATTTTTCACTTCAGATCAAAAGACCCATGTCAATAATTTTTCTATTTACTGCTCTACAAGAAGAATGTGATTAATTTCGTCCATAATATTTCAAACATGTACTGACACACCGAAGTACTTCTATCTGACAGCCATAACTTGCTAAAAACAACAGATTTTTTCAATGATCCATTTTCCATTAATTACATCATTACAAAGGACGCTTATTATTCATGGACAAATATTTGGCCTGTATGCAGCTGCCTTGGCATACTTCCTCAATTTACGACGAACAGTTGTGTTACTTAAATTCATTGCTGATAGCACGATTAAATTATTGGGTTATTGATTCTGTCAATAACCGATGATTTTTAGACATCGCTCTCTTCGAAGATCTACTACCTTTTCGGATATAATATGTAGCCTGTTATGTCGTTCTTTACTTGTGCTAGAACCATCAAAATAATTTCCACTTTATAACAATATTTTAAATGATCGATCATTTAAATCTGAAATAGACATACTGCTTAGGTGGACACCCATGATAATGCCACGTTGAAAGACATTGAGTTCTGCAGACTTAACCATATTACCATTATTTTGTAAAACTGAGAAGTATAGAACATGCTATCATCACGTAAGCCGATATGATGTTCATTGCTTATCTCTAGTATTAAAATCTATGGGTATCCCTGCACTTTGGATCGTATAGTACTTTATCACTAGGGAAAGGATTTCTTCTTCTTCTTCTTCACTTCCTGGTTTAGGCAAGAGTTGCCTGTTCCGTCTTCACTAATTGATCTAAGACCATCTCTTCCGAGGACGTCCGACATCTCTTCTTCCTCTTGGAAAATAATGTAAGAATTTATTTGTTAATCTACTTTCTTCCATTCTTTCTACATGTTCTTTCCACTGTATCTTGTTGTTAAATATATTTTATTTTATGGAGTAGATCTGCAGTTCTTCACGGATATCCTCGTTTCTTATCTGGTCCATTCTAGTGCAGCATTTTACTGTACTGAAAAATTTCATCTCGGCTGCTTGGATTTTACTTTCTTGGGGAAAGGATTTTAAGGTACAAATTTTGGACGTAAAAGGGGGGATGTTCTGAAAATACATACAAAAAGGTGGGAAAAAGGTGATGCTGAAACAATTGAATTAAGAGTTTGAACCATACATGAACTCAGTTTATATAATATACATATAATTTTGCACCAAATTCTTCTTCTTTATGAAGTCCTTAAGAGGTAAATCATAGTTCTTTAGTTTGTTGCAATAGTTACTTCTCAGATGGAACATTGAAGAATGATGCAATCAGTTTCGATAAATTGCGTTTTGAATTCTGAAAGTGTATACAACTTATCCTTCTTAACAATCGGCATGTTATTGTTGTGAAACCCAGTTGTAATACTAATAAAAATACATTGTGGTTCAGACTAGTAAAACACAGCCAACAACAAGTCGGTACATAGAAAACTGTTAAATTATTGTCAGTACTAACTCAACTTATATCATTATCATAATTAAATTAAATGTCACATCCTAGATAATTGAGATGGTTCACCTGTTCTATGATTTTGTTTCCTATTACTATTTTGGATCTGATTTGATTTTTCCCTTGGAATGCCATTACCTTGGTTTTGTCTATGGATATTTTGAGATTATATTGTTCACATATATTACGATAATGATATAAATAATAAAATAGCAAAATTCCAGGGACTATGTGGTACGATAAAAGATCACTAAATAACAAAACAACAAAGAAAGAGACCCAATTGAAATTTTATAAAATGTTGGCAGTACCGGTACTGCTCTATGGATCAGAAGCCTGGATACATAAAAAAACAATATCTAAGTAGGATAACGGCGGCAGAAATGAAATGTTTGAGATCTGTTAAAGGGTGCACTAAGGAAGACAGAATCAAGAACACAGAAATAAGACAGGAACTTGAAATATTTGCAATAGCTGATAAAATAGATACATATAGACAAAAATGGAAGCAACACATAGACAGAATGAATGAAGATAGATATCCAAAACAAATAACAAAATACAAACGTAAAGGCACCCGAGATGTGGGCAGACCTAGAAAGAGATGGGTTGAAGTCGGAACGGGTCAACAGACCTAATCCATGAATGCAGATGATGATGATGACTAACTCAACTTATTTTAAACTGTTACAGCAACACCGTTGAAATTTAAATTGGGCTTCACAGCTGCAGATTGGCCATCGATGCTGGGATATAAATTACTGGTGGTTTACATAAATTATATTTTAATATTTATTATTTACTATTGTTAACTTCACACTGTAGATTGACCATTGTTTCTGGGGTATAAATTACATAAATTATATTTCAATATTTATCGAATATTGTTGACTTTTGATTGAGATTTTAAAACGCTGTTCAAGAAGAAAAAATATATAATTTTCTGTCCTATCTTTTAAAAACGCGGAGGTAAAAAAGGTGTGAAATGTAGAAATCTCACGAAAATATGCAAAAATGTGCAACAAACTGTGTTCATTTCCCTTCATTTCATCCCCCCCCAAATACATATTATATTGAACTACTGGTATGAAAACAGCTATATTTTTTTGGGTAACTGCCTTACCTCAAAATCCTTTCCCTGATTATCACCACAATTAGGCATGATTACGTTACATTTATGGAGTTTCAATTAATACATAGTTTCGCGTATACTGGATACTGTTTTTATAGCATTTCTTGCTATTTATAAAAAAAAACTTTAATTTTCCATCCTCACTCCTCAGGCTACAGAAAGGCAGAGGAGAGCGTTTATAAAGAAAACAACTAGAAATGGAAATACAAGGCAATTTGAACCAACTGTCTCAAGGCACGGGAATAAAATTGTATCGCTCGTACAGGAAACAGAACAAAATATATAATCATTCACACAGGAAATGACAATTTGGAACTTGATATGCCTACGTGCTCACGCCAGAGGGCTGTATTAGATTAACTTTTTTATTCGTGAATTACAGATATTTATTTTACCACTTTCGCATTTTATAGTTGTTGAGGAAACAATTGAATAGTCGCCCAGGACAAGATTATAACCCAGCGCTGTGTCGAGTAGGACTTAGAAGAAATATGCGTTCAAGAGATGACTCTTTTTTGTCTAAGGGTGTATGTAAATCTGAAAAGAATTACTTCTGAGAACAATTTATTAATTAACTCTGTGATTTAAGGAATTTGTAGGTTCAACTCCCATTCAGAAAGCCCTCAATTGGTACCCATCTTGAGTTCAGTTCAATCATCGATATTCAATTCCCCTAAGATTCATCGGAATATTATCACCCCAGCTCCTTATAAGCTTTCCTTATGGGATTTTTCTTTTGTTTTGCCATAAAATATTTAGAAAGTATTTCCCCCACTGACACCCATTCGACTTCATCACCTCTCGATTGCAGTCTCCTATACTTAATAACCACGACAAAATTAGGACAGCGATATCTATTAGGTATATGAGATTCCTCATTTTGAAGCTTCCTTCATTCTCATCCATTATGGGACCAATTAATCGCATTATGTTCTATTGTCGAATACATCCAGCTTATTTTCTTCCCTTGTTGTTGTTACTTATCCCAGGTTCATCTAAACGAGGGTTATTAAACCTTGTCCACTAGTTGCGAATGGGGGAGGGCGCTCCTGCCTTGCTTGCATATGCACTCTCTATAGCCCGGGTCCAAGCTCTGTGTGTTTGCGGGGGGGGGGGGTAGTGTGGGGAGTGGGAGGAGGTACATTTCACTGTTTCTCATAGTACTAACAGCTGAGACAGCGAATTCTTTTCAGACACACGGAGCTGGGTCCCGAGCAGTACGAAGCAACGCAACTAACTTATTTTTCAAAACTCTAATTTTAGAAAAATCATCACAAATACCTTATTAGTAAACAACCCGAAGAGTGCAAAAAAATATGACCCTAAAGCGGGGAGATGGTGGTTAATCCTGCATCTCAACTACACCAATACAACACAATTATAGCAGTGACTTACCTTGTCAGCTTGTCCAATGTAGGGTTGAGTAGGAGGGAGAGGGGCATCTTGTCACATCTAATGAGCACTGTTTAACGGCTCTGTTCTACATCATGTCTACATTACAGCCATTAGATCTCCGACTCTGAAGTTTAGGTTATACGAGGGGTAAAGGGAGAACTCGCCCTATGCTGCCAATAAGGAAATGGTTGACATACGAGTGCACGTCCGCCTCAACCAATCCTTGCTCTTGACGCAGCTATAGCGCGCTAGTAACGTTTGAAATTCCTGAGATGTTGTCAGCTGTATGTCTGCTAGCCGCATACATAAAGCGGTCCCTCCTACTGAATATCCATATCGGCAGCACTGTCGTGTAAACGTCAGAGCCGGAGAATCAGTGGCTGGGGTATATGACGTTTTTGTTCTGAAGTAGTTTAATTAGGCCTATGTCTGCAGGTTGATTCCAGAATTATGTTTCCTAGCTATTGATGCATTGTAGAGTATATGTCATGATGATGCTTCTATGGAGTTACACTTTGGGCAGATTGGGGAAGTCTTGTTTCCAAATATTATTTTAATATTTGAAGAGAAAAATTATACGCTCAGACCGGGACTTGAACCCGGGACCCTTGGTTCTCTAGACCAAGTGCTCTACCAACTGAGCTACCTGAGCAAGTACCGATCTAAACGCAAATCTTTCTCTATATACATTGTAATTCCCATCCACCAAATGCTGTGAAGCCATGCTTCTATCTTGCAAATGGCGGCTCCTTTATTAAGAAGACATATTTGGGAATTATACATTACAGCCAGTACGGCTTTTTCCAAGTTTTTATTATTGATTTCATACATCTCAATGATGGATAAATCATATTTGAAGAGAAAAATTATAGCTCAGACCGGGACTTGAACCCGGGACCCTTGGTTCTCTAGACCAAGTGCTCTACCAACTGAGCTACCTGAGCAAGTACCGATCTAAACGCAAATCTTTCTCTATATACATTGATGGGAATTACAATGTATATAGAGAAAGATTTGCGTTTAGATCGGTACTTGCTCAGGTAGCTCAGTTGGTAGAACACTTGGTCTAGAGAACCAAGGGTCCCGGGTTCAAGTCCCGGTCTGAGCGTATAATTTTTCTCTTCAAATATGAATTATCCATCATTGAGATGTACGAAATCAATAATAAAAAAATATTTTAATAGTTTTAATGTGTTCTGTTTTAAAGCATTGCTATAGCAGTCTGTTCTTTTCGTTTTTGGTGCCGTTCTGATGTAGTCTCAAAAGTTCTTTGCTCTATCCCAGTTGTGTTGTGGTAATTTGTGTATTTTATTGTCTTTTTTAATTTTAATGTATATCCGTGAAAGTTAATTGTCCCGTACTGATTTTTAACCTTCGTGTAAGAGATCATAATAAATAAAACTTCTAATAGAAATTTGTTTTAAATTCTGCACAGATATTTGTTAAATTTTCCTTGAAATTTTGAAAAAAAAAATACATTCAGTAGATGGTGAATAAATTAGAAGTACGTGACATTCGGATAACTTGTTCTTTTCATCATATCAATCGAATTTTAATGCTGTAGCTTTGAGGTTCGTTCTGCGTTTCTAAAATATGATAATCTAAAGCAATGTGAACTTGCAGCTGTACGTTGTTTATGTATCGTATCTATGAGTTAGGTACTTGGGGTGGAAAACAGATTGTTTGGATTATGCAACTTCATTACTTTCATGAATGGTAGAAGCTAATACAACGCAATAATAACAAAGTCGTTGACGTCTACTTGATGGCTGTTATCTTCTGTTAATATTTTGCAACAGGAAGAAGAATTTTATAAATTACTTTTCTAACTTCCATATCATATCGCCCAGAAAATGGGTTTTCCTCAATTACAGAATGTTTCGAAGACAAAAAAAGAAGTTATATAATAGAAATATATAGACCGCGATGTGCAGGACATGTGGCATGAATGGGGAATGAAAGAAGGACATTGGAGCTTCTTGTAGAAAAAGCAGAGTGAAAACACCCAGTTGGTAGACAAAGAATGAGTTGGGGGAATAACATTAACCATGATTTAAAGGGAAGTAGATTATAGAGGGGATGATTGGAAAACTTAGCTCAGGATAGAGATGCATGGAGAGCTTATGTCCGCGAAGCCATGGAACTATGAGTTCGGTAGAGCCAATGAGTTAGTTAGACAGAACTTAGAAATGCAATTAATGCATTGATGAAAACAGGAAAATATGAAACATGTACGTGAAATTAATAGACACTCGGAAAAACGCTGGAGCCAGTCTCTGCCAACCAATGGACACACAGCCGGAATTTCGAGGAATTAGTAAAATATTCTTATTCGTTTTACATGCAATTACATTTATGAAGTAAACTTCAAATTAGTTTATATAAAACAACATTTTATATATCGACACACTTTAACAGCTAAGATCTTTAGCGTAATAATTTAAATCTGACCCAGGAAGGGTTGAGAAATTTTGCCCCGCGGTCTCTTTCTCATGCTTGAAGTTCTATGGTTTCCCTTCCGTAGGAACCGATATTCAGGATTTTTATGCCATCTATCGAACCATCGAACTTCGCAATCAGATATAAGTATGCTAATCATCCATCCATCCATAGTAATTCTGCCCGAAGGCAGGTCCTTCACTGCAATCATAGCATTTTCATGCTTTGCTTGCAGCTTTACTAGGGAATTGTATTTGTGGTAGCTTCCCGTTGCTTTCCACACCGGTGAAGGGTGATGATAATGATGGCCATATGATTTCGGGGACCGTTTGGGCCTTAAAGTTTTCCTGACATTTGTATTACAGGTGAGGAAAAACCCCGATAAAAACCTCACCCAGAAAAACTGCCCCGACCGGGATCGAACCCGAACCCGCTGCGTGACAAGGCAACACGCTACCTCGAGACCACAGCGGTGGACATGCTAACCCTAGTTTATAGGAATCGACTTATGTAAAATAATATGTACTCCACACCGAACTAAGAGAAAATACGAAAGCTGCTATATTCTATGAGTGCTGAAGAACTGAGAACGACTGAGAATTTTGTAAGATGTTATTGGTATTTATAGTTAGACAAGTCATAGAAAACGCTGTTTAATTTTTTTAAAACCTGCATGTTTATGTTTTATCGAAATCGAAAAGGCATTTGATAGGCTGTAACTTAGAGGGGTAATAAATATTTTAGAATCAAATAACTCACTAATGGCCAGTTTCACCAACAGAGGTAACTGTATTACGCCAGTTAAAGCTATGGATTATACATGGGGAAAACTGGCCTAATACAGTTACCTTTGTTGGTGTAACTGACCCTAAATGGTTTGAGATTACTTATTATACATATTTGTATTAATAATTTTAATAGAATACAAATAAATGGGAAGCTGACAAGAGATAATAATAATCAAAAGAGGGGTCTGCCAAAGAGACTCATCGTGTCCATTACTATCCAATTTAGTAATAAAAGACACAGATGGATAATAAAGATGGATATAGAATGGAAAATAAGGATATCAATATTGTGTTTATTCGGACGATCAGTCTTGGTGGATTATATAGGAGGAATATTATATGGATTCTAAGTTTCCAAAAGTTCAACATGAAAATATTGCTGGCAATAAGTAGAGTTCCTTTAAGATGCATGTTGGAACAGATAAATGATTGAGCAGGTCATAGTAATAAAATATTTTGGTGTGGAAGTAACTAGATAGAGAGAGTTATATAATGAAGTCACACATCAGGCTAATAAAACGGCGAGAATGACTGGGTGGCATAAAAGAGATATCATAGGCCTATGGGAAAAAAAAGTATTTAAATAAAGATACCAAAACAATAATACGATATAAAGCAGTATATAATCGTATATAAAGCAGTGATACCTACGCCTCCGAAACAAGAGCAGATGCTGTTAAAACAAAACAAACTTTAGAAACAAATTAAATTAATATTCTGAAGAAGATTGTACATAAATCAAGGAGAGATTAAATTAGAAATGAAGAAATAAGTCGAAAGTTGAATATTCAGGCAATAGATGAATGGGTGGGAGAAAAAAAAAAAATGATTGGAATCAACAAATATCCCGCATGGCACCAGATAGAGCTGTACGTATAGCAAGAGATAAGTTACCAGAGGATGGGTAAAGGACACCTGGAAGACAAAAAATGGAGGGTTTCTTAATTCTTGTTGGAACAGGTCATGGACCTAGAACAAAGAGAATAAGAAGACATTAAAAGTTCGTTGCAGTAAATGGAGAGTTTTATCTGTGATTAGAGTTCAAGTACAGTGAGTTTCACTCGACCTACGGCCGATAACGTGAAAAGTGACTGCAAGCATCGAGTCATCAACTCGCGCTGCCCACGCAGTGTCCACGCTAATGGCCGCAAGTTGAGTGAAACTCACTGTATAAACTCGGAATTTTTATTGCTACAGACGTGGGATATGCTCGCGATAACCAACACAGTGATTCCTGCGAAATCCTGAAGCTCCTTAACTGGCTTCTTCGTATAATATCCCTAAAGGCGTGGTAGCAACTTTTGATATCAAGTTCTTTCGTCAACAATTTCTAGAAAACTCGACTAAGAAACGTAAAATGGCTTCTGTTGCTCTAAGCATAATCCCAATTACTTTATTTGATTCATCATCATCGTCAACAACAAGGATTAAGCCCAATGGCTTGTTCCGATCTCATTATAGGTCGAATTGGTCCCTCCATCTCTTCAATGGTCTTCCCAACAATATTCTCCCTTTTGGTTTTTAATTATACATTCTTCTTGGTATGCGCTGTTCATTCATCGTAATACGTGCTGAAGGTAAGCATTTTGCAAGTATTCTATTCTTTCACAGAGATTAAATATTAAGTTCTGTTCTTATATCTTCGTTTTTCTTTTTATTGGTCCTTTGGTATCCTGCTATTGCTCTCAACATCTTCATTTCTGCAGCCTCTTTATTGTATTCAAGACAGTTTATATATTCGTAGAACGAGACGATCATCCCTTAATTAAAGTTCGTTTCTTTCTGGCCTATTTTATTTTAAAAATAATTTAGATAAGCACTTCCTTTGGATAGAATACAAATAATCAAACTTTTGCATAGAAAAAAATACATTATTGTATAGAATTGGTGATTGAATTTTAAATAATTTTGCAATTTTTATAAAGTGTATGTACAACCGAATTTTAAGATTTTCATTTTCTGTAACTTTTTTAATGTTTGTTCTCCACTTAATATCCTCTCCAATTCTCGAATTTATTTTATATTATTAATATTGTTCCTAAATAATCTATTTTCCGTAATTACTAGATTAATTTTAAATTTTCGTGTCTTAAGAATGTAATACGCCGACGAAAAATATAGGCCTACATATGAATTCTTTATAACTGTTACATTAGCAGTGGTTTGTGTATTGTAGAAATATTTCTTATTGTAAAGTGTTTGAAATTGTTTCATTGAATCTCTTGAGGACAGCTGAGTAGCTACTTGAATAGAGAATCTGCAAAATCCGATTAAGACGACTTAGACTAAAGTAGGGGGCAGGGTTGCACTTTTACTATTCTCTCGTTACTGTTCAGAGATATCGGATTTATTTACTCGGTATATTAGACCTACCTGTTTTTTATATATTTATAAGCCTCCTGCTATATTCCAGTAACTCAGAAGTCCAAACGATATAGTGAACTTTCAATAAACCAAGCAATCATAAATAATTAAACATTATTTTATTACAAAATTTAATCAAAATAGTCAAAGTCACGTAGAAATTTCTCAGTGAAAACTTTAAGTACTATATAGTTTTTTTTCATAGATACATATATTCAAAATTCTGCACACATATATATCAAGATTTTATCAACGTATTTTCAAAATGATCGGCTCATCACAATTTAGGAACCACAAGATTCTTCTTTACTTTTGATACCACAACACAGGAGATGTCTATACTCTCAATCTTGCACAATATCTATGGCTAGAGCATGGAACTCACTTCAACTCACTTTCCAGTCATGTCAGGGACTGTCAATCACTATCGTTATTTAAATCCAAATTAACTGATTAACTACATAACTATATTCAGCATTTTGTTTATACCTTTAAATATTCATCTAGGAAGTTTTACTTACTTAATTTTATTTTATATTATTTTAATTTTATTATATTCCATGTTTTGTTAGTATTAGCTAGTATTAGACACATCTCCGTTGTCTTTTGTTTAGTCTATATTTATTTTAAAATTGTAATAAGTAGGTAATTTTTGTATAATTTTACTGTTCGCTGGTTGAATGGAAGAGAAGGCCTCATGGCCTTAACTCTGCCAGCTAAAATTAAGCATTATTATTATTATTATTATTATTATTATTATTATTATTATCGGCCGCGGTGGACTAGTGGTTATGCTCCTTGCCTCTGGTCCTGAGGTTCGCGGGTTCAAACCCGGCCGGGCCAATTTTTTAGGACGGAAAAATCCAAGGAGCAAGTCCTCCGGGAGGGACTTTAAGCCGTGGATCCCGAGTATGAAGATTTTCAGGCTCGTAAAAATCCTTAAGCCTGAATGAAAATGCCTCTAAGCAAAATTTACCGAATTTTCCCGTCCTAGTACTACCTTGGTTTCCTAGATGTCAGTATGAGGCGGAACGCTGACCACGGACCACTGAAAATGACATCTATACGAAAACAAGTGTAACTAAATTAGTATGGTTCAATTTCTTCCCTGTAGGGGAAGAAGCGACTAAATCTCTGTAAAGGGAAAACATAGGCTTACAATACAATACAATTCAATACAATACAATAATTATTATTTATTGCACAGCCTTGGACACGAAATTTGATCTGCCGCAAAAAGCTAATCTCCTCTTTGTGCAAGTGTTATAAAACACTGGACGGTCTAAACATGCGGACAGATTGGGCAGCATAAGTAGGCCTATTGGCCTATGTCCGGTCAAATGAGAGCCACTTGGAACATTCGATTTGACACATCGCAGGAGCAAGTAGGCATGAGACTCCAAGCAGGTTCCATGCATACAACGCGGCGTTGCCATATCCCTTCTGAAGACTGAAGTGAACCATCGTGTTAGTTTCTCGGAGCACCGGCTTAGATTTGTCAACAGCGCAGGCATAATAATCTAATAGTCTCCCGCGTGTTTCAGGACAGAAACCTAACGCAGGGCTGTTAAACAGTAGCACTAGGCGTGAAAATACGACCCATTCCTCTCCTATTTGTTCTTACATCCGATAAGCTGACACTGCTACTCATCTTTGTGAGTATACACGTGCATGGGGTGTGTTGAGTAAACAACCAGTATTGGCTTCAAGTGAAACAAAACAGATCTTCAACAGTGAATGCTAAATTTTTTAAAGGTCTTACATTCTATATTTCCCCATTCACTGTTGAAGATCTGTTTTTTCTCGATTCAAATGAAGTTGAAGCCATCACTGGTTGTTGAAGCAACGATGAGTAGCAGTGTCTTATCTTGTCAGCTTGCCCGACATAGGATCTGAAAGGGGAGGAAGGGGCTGTCTTTTCCCATCTAGTGAACACAGTTTAACAACCCTGAGCTAACGCTTCCCGCTCAAGGCATGGTGAAGTGGCTCTCATTTGATCGGACCTACTTTGATGTTTTCCGCATATTTATTTGGCCCTCTAGATCTTCGTCTTGGCGCAACGTGCCGGCTGGAGTCCCCCAGGGCAGTGTTCTCGGACCTCTTCTTTTCTCAATCTACATAAATGACTTGCCAACTGTACTAAAGCACTGCCGTTATCACCTCTACGCTGATGATCTCCAAATTTACCTACATTCACCTCCTCATTCTCTCTATAACAGCTTGACAAAAATGAATGACGATCTCATATCCATCTTTAACTGGTCTTCAAGTATCGGTCTAAATCTAAATCCTAACAAGTCACAAGTAATTTAATGGGACAACAAAGACTGCTTACAACCTTTGACATATCTACACTACCAAACATTACTATAAATAATATAATTATCCCTTATTCTTCTTCAGTAATAGATCTTGGACTACATCTAGACGCAAATCTAACCTGGCAAACACAAGTGAAACACATATGTAAAAAGACTTTCTCCATCTTACATTATCTTAGACGTTTAAAGAATTTTCTCCCAGTTTCGTTAAAACAAATCCTTGTGCAGAATCTTGTGTTGCCACACTTCGATTATTGTGACATTATATATAATGATCTAAACTATGACTTGTCGCAGAGACTGCAGCGTGTTCATAATGCTTGCGTTCGATTCATTTTCAATATCCGCCGTTATGACCATATTTCCGAACACTTTAATAACCTCTCTTGGCTCCGTCTTACTGACAGACGTAAATTGCACTCTCTTTCACTACTTTTCAAGCTTCTGAATTCCTACATCCCTACTTACCCCTGGCGTCTAGATTTGAGAAAGTTATCCTCTTACCACAATATTGACACTAGATCACAAGATAGCAGTCTGCTAACAATTCCTCTTCATAGCACTTCCTCCTATTCTACTTCCTTCACAGTAGCCTCTGCCCGCTCCTGGAATCTCCTTCCTCAAGATATCAGGGGTTGCCGCACACTTGGTACCTTTAAGTCACGCTTATACAGTTACCTGTTGTCT
>JASPKZ010001581.1:1435000-1465000 GCA_030220185.1 Diploptera punctata | reverse complement strand
AACAAAGTATTCTATCAACTTAGTTGTAAAGGGTAAATATTCAAAAACTAGATAAGCTTTTTTTTTTTAAATGTATAAAATCACAGTAATGATTTTGGTGACTACATTTTAAAGATTATTGAAAATTGTAATTGTCGTAAGTAATGCCACGAGTGATTTCCAATTTATCTAGTGGATTTGGAAATCAAGAGTGGCATTTTTAGGACCATTTTACGAATAAAATTAAGCTGTTTACTCACAAATCATTATTTATATATTTAGTTATTTTAAAATATTTATATATTTAATATAAACGAATATGTTTTAAAACAAATTACAAATGTTTGGTTATGTTTAATTTGTTCATCACTGCAACTTGATCATATTATTTATTGCCAAATAGTATCGCAATAATGTAAGAATTCACCTTAGTGGAGAAAAAATGAAACACATGAAACTATATATTATAACGAACATTATAGGTTATTAATTCATTTTTCGGAAACAACTCAATAAAGTCAGTATTTAAAAACACAACTATTGAACACACAATTATCAAATGTGTAGGTCGAAGGAGAATCTGTTCATTATTTGCTACATTCAACGTATTTGTTACAGAGTCAGTTACTGCAAAATAATGATCTGACCTATTCAGAATATTAAGAAAGAGGAGCATCCTTTAATATGATTAACAGAAGTAGATAAATATCGAGGTGAAACACGATTGTGATAGGTTGTAAAACTAAATTCATTGAAACGTGATTGGTAATTGACTCCCATTTGGGGCATGAGTTAAATAGTAAAGTAAATTGTTTTAATACTTGTATTTCACATATGTAATTATAATTTTATTACAACGTAAACTAATAAAGAGAGATTAAAACTCATGTTTCACTAAAATTATTTTACATTCTTCTTCTCCATAGCAGTTTAATCTCTCACCTTATAGATATGTTTACATGTTCCACGCCACCCGGGCCTTACAGTGGCACGACCTGTCAGAAGAGGGATTTGTATTTTGATCTCATTCGTATTTTTTGACCATACAAGAACATGGAGGGTCACCACGAATGAGCTCAATCCATTGCCTCCTCCGAGATAACACGAACATTTAAGACTAAACACACCATTTACTCGCTAAAGATAACGGATATGATAATGAAGATTATGATGGTCAAATGACGTTCGGGGATCGTTTGAGTTTCAAAGTTCACTGATATTTGTCTTATATGTGAGGAAAAAACCCGTAAACCCCATCACCCCGGTAATATTTTACAATAATTATAGTTAACGTTTTTGAAGTAACTGTAAATACCATTTCCCATATTTGTTCCCATATTTCGTACCCAATATTGTTTTAAAATTATTATTTTGGTTTCCTATCTTTCCATCCATAGTAATTCTGCCCGAGGACAGGTCTTTCACTGCAATGATAGCATTTTCATGCTAAGCTTTGCACCATTACTAGGGAATTACAGGTGTGATAGCTTCCCGTTGCTTTCCACACCGGTGAAGGATGGTGATGATAATGATGAGGATGATGATGATGATGATGGCCGGATGATTTTCGGGGACCGTTGGGCTCTAAGCTTCCTGACATTTGTCTTACAGGTGAGGAAAACCCCGAAAAAAAAAACCTCAGCCAGGAGCCTGTCCCAACCGGGAATCAAACCCGGGCCCGCTGCGTGACAAGGCAGCACGCTACCTCGAGACCACAGCGGTGGACTTCCTACTTTTAGTTTTCATATTTACGGATTATATAAACTCCATGGCGCGACAGGCCTAGAAGGTTCTTGGCCTACCATCCGGCTGCTGGCCTCACATCCACATGCAGACAGAGGTAGACAATCATCCAACCAGCGTAGGGGTGACATGTGGTCAACATGCAAGGGTCCCCCAGCCGTTATAGCTGGTTTTCTCAACCTGGAACCGCTACTTATTGTAGCTACCCAAATTATTCACGATGCTGGGTGGGCACCAGTTTCATTCCATAGAGACCCAAACCAGCGCGCTGCAGCGCAAGTCCCGTAGCTTTGCGCCAAGGCATCTTGCCTGAACTTCTCGTAGCGGGACTCGTACGGCATATATACCAAATGTAATATTATACGTAAGGACTTTATTAGACTGAAAGTAAGATGCATACAGTGTCATTTACAAATATGGGTCGCACGGGCAGTAAGCCTTACGTGCTGTTGACAGTCCGTTACAATAAGTTAATGTTTGGTAATAATATAACTTAAAACAAAAGAAAAACACAATAATATTACAAGTACATAACAATACAATTACATTATACATTAACTTGGTTATGTAGAATTATTAAGAATTAATGGTATTGCAATTTAACACATTTATTTATTCATGAATGAATGTTGTTCTTATTTTCCGCGTTTTGTCAAGAAATTTACCCATGTTTATCCAATTTTCTGGGCTTACCAATAACTCGTAGCATGACAATATTTCATGATTTGAATTTAGAAATCTTTCCGGTAATAACTGACGCCTCCAATTTCCCAAATCGTAACATTTTCCTAATATAATATTATAATAAATGTGTAAAATTTTGTACTAATATTGTAATGTATTTTGTTTGTCTTTGGAATATGCCCGAACACAAGTTACTGCTCATTCGGGCATACTTAAAATAAATATACTTATTTTGGACTATGAAAGAATCTTCTTCTTCGTCACGGTTTATGCTTATTTACTAGCCTGTTCGGCTCCAAATTGCTGCTGTTTTCATATTTTCTTTGGTCTTCCCAAACTTATTCTTCCTCGTGGTGAATACTTATATGCTGCTTTTGGTATTCTCAGTGATCCTTGCTAAGTGTTCTTTCCAGTTTATTCTGTGTTTGACTATTGTTTTGTTTAATTCCTCTACTTTTAGTTGTTGTCTTATTTCTGTGTTGTGTTTTTTGTCTGTTCTTTGATATCCTGCTATTGGTCTGAGGAATTCCATTTCAGCAGCTTCCATTCTAGCAGATTTTTGTGTTGTCACTGTTCATGTTTCGGATCCATAAGAAATAATAGGATCTGCTATAATTTCATTATAGAGTCTTTGCTGGCATTATTTTTCTAAATTCTTTTTAGTGTTCTTGTTATATAATTAAACTTATTTAGTTTGTTATTTATGTCTGTTTTCGTTGTATATGATATTTCGCAACCTAAGAAGTTATATCTTACCACTCGTTCTATTGGTTTATTTTCTAATATTATCTTTGTCCGAACTGGATGAGCGCCCTTGAAAGCCATTGTTTTTTTTTATTTTTCAGATATTTCCATATAGTATTTTTTTGATATTTCATTTAGTTTATATAGCATTCTTTGTAATTCTTCTTCTGTTTTTTTTTCTATTAAAATCTGGTCATCTGCAAAGGCTACTGTTTTATTACTATATTTCCTAAGTTAATATCCCTAGTCGTCATTTGTTTCCATGATCTTACGTCGTCAAAATTAATGTTAAAAACGAGTGGTATGAAGGAATGAATGAATTAATAAATAAATATGTTAAGTTATTATAGTTATCTTAATATATTCTTAAAAAGTCAGTTATTAATAACTTACAAAATTATAATTACCATTAGACATAATATATAAATTCGCCACCCCTTACGTATACTTGGAATCTTGCAGCACTCTTGGGCGCTTCAGCGCAGTTAATAAACCTTGCTACAATATACAGTGCGTCCCACATAAGACTGGGCCTGGCAAACAACATGCACGCTCCCGGGTATATATATAAATCAATTACAGACATCTCTTTAGGACTCTGTTTTGACGTATGTGTCATACAAAAACACTCTTTGTTCAAGCGTTTTTTTGTTTTTTTTGTTTTTGTTTTGTCATTTCAACGGTGCAACAAGCCACACAAGTAAACACGTCTTCACTCGACTAGCAAACTCCTCTGACCGATTAGTGATTACGCATGGCTATGCAATAAGTTATAAATACAACAGCGCACTGTTGCCTGCCAATCCAGCCTTATGTGGGACGCACGATATATATATATATATATATATATATCGTCTAAATTGCACGAAAAGAAAAATTAACGCTCGAACCGGAATTTGAATCCAAGACCTCTAACTTTATACGTTAGTAAGATACCATCTTTTCCACTCAGGCTCCCAGAGCAAACATTCATTTTTTCTTTCCTAGTGCACAATTCTCTATCATCATGACACATATACACACACACAAACAAACACACACACAACAAACACACACACACTCTGTCTATCCACAACTCCCTGCTATCTTACGCTCATACCGCATAGCTGACATTAGTTGTCACCAACCTGAAATCTTCAAAAATAGCTGAATTTCTCATGTATTACTATGAATAATTGGGTTTTAAGAATTCAAATCAACTGCTGAAAACCACCAAACATATTACTAGAAAATCAAATAATGATGAAAATTTTTAACGTTACTCTTTAGGGACAAAAGATAAGCTGATTAGTAGGTTACTGCCTTATGCTCTCACAAGTTAAGGAGCTTAGCAATAAAAAAATATCTTCCATTCATTACCCATGTGCTTCTCCCTAATTAGATTTCAACTTATGAAGTTCATCCTTTTCTATTTCTGTCTTCCAAAGGAATTATATATTTTGAAATATTTAATTTTTTTGCAAACCTCTTTAAAACATTATCTATTGACAATATAACATATGCGGTGTAATCACCATTATTAAGAAAATTTCTTAGAACTCATGCTTTAGGGAAGATAGAATTCAAATCCACCCAGGTACCTGAATTTTAAGAGTTTAATTAATAGTAAACATTCGTGTCCGGCGTAATGCCAGATCTTGGGATGAGATGAGATGAAGTTTCTCTTGATTAAGGCTGCTTAAGTTTGTCGCGCCATCACAGGAGTAAATTTAATTAAATGAAACAAAATAAATGACATGAGTGTAGAGAAGTCGTGGAATTAAGTTTTTGGCAGGGGAAAACTGGAAAAATCACGAGAAAAACATGACCTGGCTCCGAAATGTCTACCAGGAACCTCGTATGAAGTGACCGAGACACGAACCCTGGATTCAGAGATGGAGAGTGTATGTCTAACCTCTTGCATTACGGCGACACTAGTATTGAGCAATATTCATGTTCAAACAAAGAATAGTCGTATAATGAAATTATTTATTTCATTTTATTTCAGCTACATTTTGGCATAGTACTGCCAACTTTATGGGCAAGCTTATTATGTCCTATTTTTAAGGAATAAATAATTACAGAAAATATTATTTTTCAAAATGTCTTCCCCATATTTCCATTCGGATACAATTTGTTGCTTGGGGGCTTTGGTTTTACTGAGAAATATGAACTGATATTTTTGGGCGATTACTGCGCGTCTTCTAGCGTCTTCTTTTATGTATTGCAACATTTAGTACATTTTTAACTCTTTGTAATTAATACCACAAGTAATAAAGGAACAGTACCTTGGAAAAAAAAAATCACTGGGTTGATAGAAAATCTCTCTCAAAGGAAGGAATTAATAATTATGGGAGATTTGTATAGCAGAGATGGAAAGGGGACAGGTGACATATTTAGTCCATATGGAGAAGACATTGCAAATGTAAATGGACAACGTTTAAAAGAGGAATGCAAAGTGAATGACCTAATTATTATGTATTCAATGTTTGAACATCGGGGCATACATAGATATACATGGGAATAACGCACTAAAGGTCTAAGATTAATAATAATATTGATTATGTAATAGTGAGGATACAGAGAAATATTATAGTCCAAGATGTTAAAGTGAATCGAGGACAAGAATGTGCAACGGATCCTTATATGTTGTCAACTTAGATAGTATGCCCTATAAATATAAAAACAGTTGAGGAAATATTAAAATGTAGAAATGGGAAATGAATTAGGAAACTGTATACATTTACTACAAAATGAGAGTACTGAAAATCTATATGCCCAACGCCTCACCGAAAAATTAAAACTTGGGGAACATTTGAACTCTGTCATTATTTATAAACATTTGAATAAATGTATACATGAAGCAGCAGGAGAATCACTTGGTCTAGAAAATAATAAACACCATAAAAACTAACTGGTGAATACAGAAATACTTGATATGATAACATAAAAGACATATATCAAGCATATTTAAGTTCCAAGAAAGATGAAGATTATTATCAAAGTTATAGTATACTTAAAAGAAAGATTAAAGCACAAGTCAGGAAACAAAAAAAATAATGTGGAATAGGGCATGTGGAGAAATTGAGCATACAGTAGGCTACATAAAGTCAGTCCAGGCATGGAGGACAATTAAAAACATGCGCAATGATAATATGACAAAGTACCAATGAAAACTGTTCAGGAATATTTTAAAATGCTTTTAGCACATACTAGAAACGAATTTATAGATTATACTACACTGGTCCACCGCTGTGGTCTCGAGGTAGCGTGCTGCCTTGTCACGCAGCGGGCCCGGGTTCGATCCCCGCTCGGGACAGTTTTTCTGGGTGAGGTTTTTATCGGGGTTTTTCCTCACCTGTAAGACAAATGTCAGGAAAACTTTAAGGCCCAAACGGCCCCCGAAATCATATGGCCATCGCAATCATCATCATTCATATTCATCTTATCATCATCATCCCTCATCGGTGTGGAAAGCAACGGGAAGCTACCACGCCTATAATTCCCTAGTAAAGCTGCAAAGCATAGCATGGAAATGCTATGATTGCAGTGAAAGACCTGCCCTCGGGCAGAATTACTATGGATGGATACTACACTGGATAATGGAAATGGTAACTTAATAGAACCTATAACAGAAGAGGGGGTAAGAAACGTGTTGAGAACAGAAAAAATATGGAAAAGCGGCAGGTCCAGGAAGAAGAGCCATGGAACCAATTAAATATGGTGGTTAAGGAATGATAAGAATTTTAACTAGACTTTTAATCAATTGATAGAAGGAGATCATATCCCGATTGAATGGAAGTTATATTAGTGCAATATACAAAAATAAAAGGAACAAATGAGATCAAACAAATTATAGAGATTGGACTATGTGGACTTCTTTTATTTATAGAATAATATTTTGGATTTTACATATAATTGCTTTATTACATATTTATTTACATATTTCACAATATTTGGTTATATATTTATGTACATATTTCTTAATTTGATATTACATAAAATCCGGGCCCTAGTCATCACTGATTTGCAAATTTTGCGCTTTTCACTATTTTAAAAATATTAAGTTTATCTTATTTTAAATATTGTTTAATACAAATGTTATATTTACAATACACCATAAGGATTTAAAAAAGTCCCAAATATATAAATTTCGTAATTTAAAAAGAATTGAAGCATGAGATTTAAAAGAATGAAGAATTAGAGTTATTTATTTGTAGTAACATCTATTAAAACTAGCCAAAAAAATTACAGAGAATTTAGGTTGATTAGAAAACGAATTGGATGAATAAATAATGATTTTTGCTATGTCATTAAAAATATAGCTGTAGCTTTTTACGTATTAAACAGCTATAAATTAATAAACCCGTATTATAACATTGTTCTGTATAATCAGTCACGTGTTAAACGCTTTTTCAGAAGTGAACACAGATTCAAATTACTGAAAATAATTGTGGAATTTTGTAATTAAATCCTTGTTTCATATCCATGTAATATTCAATATATTCCCTGTTGGTGATACTATTACTTCATTTACAATCCTTAAATAACATAATAATTGTGGTGAATCGACATTTTGAAAAACATTGGCATTTCCTGCATTACTTTATGAGAGCAAACCTTGCGCAATGGCTAAAATATTACAAAAGTAGAAATGAACTTACGTATAAAAACAAAAGGCTGCATAATATTTGATCGGATAAAGAATGAAGATATAAGAACAGAGTTAAATATTTATCCACTGAATGAAAAAATAAATCAAAGAATATAGAGATAAATTGTTTGGACATGTAGAAAGAATTAATGTTGCAAGATTATCAAAAGCAGCATTTAACTACAAGCCAAGAGCATCAAGGAATGTAGGAAGGCCAGTGAAAAGATGTACACATCAACTGTGAGGTAGAACAGGCAATTTGCTTAGCCCGTGAAAAGAAAAAGAAGAATATCGTGGCGAAAACAAGTGGTCTTGTTGGACATAAGATTTGATATAACTGGACACAGCCGTCCTCCGTATCGGAAAATGCGAAACGATAGACTGCTCTCGGAATAAGACGTAACCTAAAGAACGATAGTGGCCGGGGTATGTTTTAATTAGATGTACAGGATTAAGGTACATGGGCATTGTGCTCCGGACTAGTTGGGTTCAGGTTTCGGTAGAACAATGGACTTATATCTCGGGAATCCGTGAGAAAGGATACTCACTGGGGATATATATATATATATATATATATATATATATATATATATATATATATATAGTAGGCCCGGTGTGATGTCTTGAAATTGACGTTCCACTTTTATTGATTCTTTGAATTACATTTGTCGTATTAGACGACGAGTTGACACGAAGGCTATTTGGTGGCCGGAACTTACACTTGTTCTACACGGCACGTGTTTAAATAATTATTTGTACCACTGAAAATGTGCTGAAACTTATACAAAGCGATGTAACTTATATAAAGCGATGTGCCGTCTCTACCGGCACATTCGCCAGTCGCGACTCTGCTCACAACCGACTACTGGCTGCCTACTCCAAGCTACTGAACTGCCTAACTAACACTTTGTTTTCGCTAAGTAAAACTATTTATTGTTTCTGAGTGGGCCGGTATATGTCCCTTCTGCCAAAAGTCTTAGCGTCTCACAAACAGTTTATATGTTACATTAATTTTGATTGGTAAATTGTATCTTAAGGGCGTTATCGGGGGTGTTAAACTTAGGCGTTTGTGGCCTCATCCCCTCCCTTTAAATTAGTTGCCTCATAATATAATATTTCCAGGGTTGACGAAATGGAGTGGTCCTTAATACCGCGGCTATCGTCTGTCGGCATCTACCCTATGTCGCCAAAGAAGGCACCCGCTGCTAGCGACATGTCCTAGTTAAAATTGGCTTGGGAATAACTCTTTCCACAGTTTACCTAGGAAAATCCAGTTGCTTGTTTGCGACTTCCCAGCCTTTTGTATGAAGTTTTCGGGCTTAGCATTGTTATAACAAGTTAATAATAGTGCAGTCTTGTAAGTCCTCTTAACAAAGGAAACTGCAGACTTTTTCCCCATTGTATAAGGGCTTACGGTTCCATTGTATGATGTTTACTAGTTTCGTTCGCTACAATAGCAAGGGTCCAGAGGTCTGTGACTGGCGCTAATTGCTTGATATTAGTGTTTTATTTATTGCTTATGAAATTATTTTGTGGTAGGTTATATCATTTTAAATTTGTTACCATTGAATTCCTGTTTTAATTCCAATTCATTTCAATATAAATATGCCATACTTCTGATAATAATTACGTGTTCATAAATTCTTCACCCTTAATAAAAGTACTTATTTTCTGAAATAAGAGGCTGAGCGAATGACTTGCCACAAACCATGCATTCTAAAAGAGCAATAAATGTGGCCTAACATACGTTAAATTCAAACATGTCGCCAAGCGGTATGGTCATTTGTCACAATAGTAAGAATTATAGGTCATACATAGGCTATAATGTAATTGTTCGTATTTTTTAGACCTATATTGACATAATTGTTTCATCATTATTCTGATAGTATTTTACTTCATCATATTTATACTGCTTAATAAAGTAAAACCTATGCTTAATTTGTAGAAGCACTATTGCTGCGTCGCACGGACATATATACTAATCATGTATAGTCAGGAACAAACAACAAATGAAGCGCTTACCCAGCTTACTTAGGGTATTCCACTGCAATCCTCGACGTTACAGATTGACGTGAAGCTAGTGTACGCGGGATAACATGGCATTAGTTCGCAAATCATTCACAAACGAAGCAGGTCAATGTCCCGCTGTGTCGGATGGTATATGGCAGCCTTGCGACTGCAGCGCTCAGTCTTTGTACGTAAAATACGTAAATTCCCCATGTGTCGGATTATCCTGATTGTTTAGTTCTGCCTACATTTCTCTTCCACAAATATTAGGATATGTGGACGGTTTGAAGTTACTGTAGTAAGTAACTTTTATCAGCAGTAAAATTGTTTATGCAAATTAAATTTCAATTGAGCTAATCCATGGAATATTTAAATTAATATTGGGAAGTAAACATTATGAGGTTATATCGTAAATAGTGAGTGGAGAACATATTTTTAACGACTCACCTCATATAATTTCAAATTTCTTTGATACCGGCGGTTTCATATAATATCTTCTCCCTCACAGTAGAAGCCATGACTGAAGAGGGACAAGATATTGTCAGAAACCGCCGGTACCAAAGAAATTTGAAATTATATGAGGCGAGTCGTTAAAAATATGTTCTCCACTCACTATTTATAATCTATGGAAATTTATCTTATTTAGACGTTGGAAAACTGTAACACCATATCTCTGGTCTCCAGGTACATCACTTTCCAAATATTATATTTTCTGTTTATATTGAATAGAGAGTGATTCGTAAAGTAAGCTGCGGTGTTCTTTTTTCTTCTTCAGAAAACTGTATTATTGACCCTGTAAAAAGTACATATTTCAATAATTTTTCAACATGATCTTAATTTCCATTCAAACGTTTGTCATAACTAGAGCCCGGTTTTGTATGCAAAATAAAGTACTAAATATGCGTGCAAAAAATATAGAAAATATGCACACTATAATACAAAAGCAGATTATAATAAAATCAATTAAATTATTTGCTTTATGGGTAAACTTAACATTTACAGTAGATAAGGAAGGTTTCCATGAGGTTTTCTTGTGTGAAGCTCCTTCGTCTGTCAGTGAAGTAGGTTTATACAATGAAAATGTCCTTTCTACATTACATGATGTCACAGGTGCATGTAAAAACACCACAGTTCTTCTCCAGTGAATTACGCTTATATCCAATTGATTGCAGAGACTTAATTAATTATAAAGTATTAAATAAGTAATTAATTAATTAATTACTAGTAATTAGCTGAAGGGAAATTATAATTTAATATCACATTTAAGAGTTAAATATGTATTTATGCATTAAAAATCTAAAATAAGCATTTTCCTCCGGAATATGCATTTCTATGCATTATCAAGTACCGCTCTATGTGTCTGTAAAGGGGCAACTTTAACATGTAAATCACTGCCGTATACTTTTTAATGCGTAAAAAAAAACATGCATTTCGCATACAAATCCGGGCTCTAGTTATCACGATTCACAAGCTTCGAAATTCTTCTGCATAAAACTCTGCCGCCTGTGACTCTAGGAACCCTTTGATGCTCGTCATCCGTTTCCAATTATGTAACGGTGATTCTATCTGACCACTCCATCCATTATTGCAACAGTTTCATCATACACAGCAGATGGCCGGCCACTTCTTTCTTAATCGCAGCCTCAACGCCAAACAACACCGGCACTCATGTACCTGTACACTGCAGTAATCTCACGATGAATTTCTGATGCTGTCATTCTTTTTGTCCACAGAAACCATATAACTCCACAACACTTGCCGGGAGCTTCTATTGTTGCAAGCATTTTAGACACCTTTTTTATGAGAGAAAAGACCGAATGCAACTACACATTATATTGCCGGAAGCATAATGAATCCAGCTATACAGTGGTACAAAGATGGCGATGCTATCTCCACTCGTTCGCGTGAAAAACAGACCGGAACTTAATTTGAGAATCACCCTCACATGTCTATTGAATGTAACCATGTAAGGAATGCAGCTTTTTTGTGTTTCACAGAATCCCAAATTTCATCCTATTTTTTTTTTAATATTTACTTTGCCTACGTTTCTGCATATTGAGTAACACTAAGGAATTAGGACTGGAAGCAAATATCAATAAAACTAAATATATGGTCACACGTAGAAATACATCATATAATGGACATGGACAGCTAATGACAAATGAGGGAAATTTTGAGGAAGTGGCTGAATTCAAATACCTAGGAACAATAATCACAAGGTCTTCAAATATATTTATCTTAGCTGGAATGTTTTCTCGGTGGATTATCGTGAGAGTGTTTTCAATTGTGTTCATTCGATGACTTGCGTTAATTAGATGTTTAGCATAGCTTGATTTATCACCCGCGTGTATGAAATCTTTTAGTTTAATATGATTGTGAATGGTGTGTCTTGTCTCAAATGTCAGTGCTTCTCGGAGGTGGCCCCGTATTGACCTGATTCCTCATTTTGGGAGGTCGTCCCTGTCGGAATAAAAAAAAGTAGGCTATGGATGTGATCCAAATTTTAAACACTCTCTCCCGACAGGTAAGGCCCGGTTGGTATAGGATATGTAAAAGTATCTAAAATAGGAACTGTCAACCATATTTGAAGAGAAAAATTATACACTCAGACCGGGACTTGAACCCGGGACCCTTGATTTTCTATACCAAGTGCTCTACCACCTGAGCTAGTACCGATCTAAACGCAATTTTTTCTCTATATAAGTTGTAATTCCCGCCCACCAAATGCTATGAAGCCTTTGCTCCTATCTGTGCAAATGGCAGTTCCTTTATTAAGAAGACATATTTGGGAATTATACATTACATTATAAATGCCAGCACGGCTTTTTTCGATAGAAAAAAGATAGAAGCAAAGGCTTCATAGCATTTGGTAGATGGTAATTACAACGTATATAGAGAAAAATTTGCGTTTGGATCGGTACTAGGTCAGGTAGCTCAGGTGGTAGAGCATTTGGTCTAGAGAACCAAGGGTCCCGGGTTCAAGTCCCGGTCTGAGCGTATAATCTTTCTCTTCAAATATGATTTATCCATCATTGAGATGTATGAAATTAATAATAAAAAACATCGACCTATCAACCATTTCTGCCTTGAGATTTATAACGTAATGCCACGAGTGATTTCCAATTTATCTAGAGAATTTGGAAATCAAGAGTGGTATTTGTTAGGACTATTTAACGAATAAAATGTAGCTGTTTATTCACAAATCATTATTTAAATATAGTTATTTAAAAAATGTAAACGGTGGCGTTTGAAAACAAATGAGAAACGTTTATGTTTCACTTGTTCATCACTGCAACCAGATAATAGTATTTATTGTCAAAGGATCGCAATATTGTAAGAATGCACCCTAGTGGAGAAATAATAAACTAACATTATAGGTTATTAATTCATTTCTAATGACCTATGATGTAAATGTGTCAGTTATATTTTTCTGGGACGTGAATTCCTGGGAAATAATACGTTTAAGAAAGTGTAGCAGTGGTTTCTTTTTTTTTGTGGTATAATCAATTGCTACAAATGTTTTATATTATGAACCGCAAGCACTATTTGGTTACAATCGTGCACTATATATATATATATATATATATACAATCTGGTAGCCACATGCATTCTAGAATTATTACATCCTAATATATAAATTGTTATATTTAACGTAATTCTTGGAGAGTCAGTCACTGCAAAATAATGGTCTGACCTATACAGAATGTTAAAAAGGAGGAGCTTGATTTTAAAGTGATAGAATTAAATTGATAAATCGAGGTGAAAAACGACTGTGATTGGTTGTAAATCAAAGTTCATTGAAATGTGATTGGTCATTGAATCCCATTTGGGGCATGAGTTAAATAGTCTCAGAGAAGCGTTGTGATGTATCAAGGCCGTGTCCAAAAAAGTATCTACCGGTCTTAACTGCAAGGCACAGAAATTGAAGGCAGAATCCAGCAATGGCGACCCACTGTGCGAAGCAGATGGACTCCCTGCTTGACTAGAGCTGAGTAGAGTGAGGCGAGGCGAACTCTGTCGTTAGGTTGCAAGGGTTATCAAATCCACCGAAGTCAGGAGTTGTATTACTTCCCTATGATTTGGCGCTGTTTCTCAGTGTATTGCAGTTAAAAACAGCAAATATTTTTTTTTGTCATGGTCTTGGTACAACACAACATTTCTTCTTCTTCTTAGGCTTTCCCCCATTTATAGGTTTGCCGTCTTCAGTTTCCATTTATCTCTATCATTCCAATCTCCCTCTTCCAAATTCCTATCATCAATTATATGTCTGACGCAGGTTTTCCATTTCCATCTTGGTCTGCCACGTTTATTTCTTCCAGGGGGTGACCATTGGTATATATTTTTTGGCCATGTTTCTTTTTCCATTCTTTGTACATGGCCATACCATTTAAGTGTTTGATTTTCAATCCTCTTAACAACCGATGTGGTGACATTCATTTCTCTCCAAAGGAATTCATTTCTTATTTTATCCTGTCCTTTTTGGAGGCTTCTTCTAAAATAATCAAATTCAACTGTTCTAATTTTATTTTTTGTACTTCTGTCAAAGACCAAGTTTCACTTCCATATGACAAAATATTCTGTATTATGCTCTTATAAATTTTCATTTTAGTTTCCTTTATGATATTTTTGTTCCAAATTATTCCATGTAATGTTTTAGTTGCATTTTTTGCCATTGCAATTTTAGTCTGTACATCTCTCTCACAGGTACCTAAACTTGTAATTATTGACCCAAGATATTTAAAAAATTCACATTTTTTAATTTTCCCTGTTTCGAGTATGAGGTCATCCACATCCTTTCCCAAACCATATATTCTGTTTTCTGTATATTTATATTCAGTCCCCATTTTTTATATTCTTCCATTAGTTTATTTATCATATATTTCATATCATCTTCATCCCCTGAAAAAAATATTTGATCATCTGCAAACAACAATGAATGCAGTACTTTTCCTCCTGTAGGAATACCCATTTCAGAACATTTTTTATACCATAAGTTAAGAGCCTGGTCTAAATAAATGTTAAAAAGAATTGGTGATAAACTGCATCCCTGATTAAGACCTTTATTCACTGTGAATTCCTCTGTTAAATTATTCTGTAGTTTTACTTTAGCTTTTGTATTACTATAGATCGTCCTAACAATATTAATCCATTTATCACTTATATTCATATTTCTCATTGCATAACAATTGTCGAGGTACACTATCATGTGCCATCTCTAAATCAATAAAGGTCACATGTAGTTCTTTATTTTTTGCTAGTTTCTCTTGTAATTGTCTAATACAGAAAATATTATCAATACATGATCTTCCACTCCGGAATCCACATTGTTCTTCTCTTAAGTTAGCTTTTATATCCTTAAAGTTTAAAATTTATAATTTTACTAAAAATCCTAGCTGTTGAAGGTAAAACGCTTATACCTCTATAATTGGAACACAGTTTTTATCACTTTTTTTAAAAATAGGAGTAATATACGATAAATTCCAGTCTTCTGGGATATCGTCTCCAATTTCAATTTTATTAAAAAAGTTTTGTTAAAAATATTACTAAAGTATCTCCTCCTGTTTTAGGAGTTCCGTCTGAATATTTCCTGGTCCTCGTGCTCTCCCATTTTTTGCCTCTATCAAAGCACAAACAACATTTCTCTGGAAGAAATTTCAAGGTAAGTTTCGGCATACAATGGATGACTGTTCCCTTGTAAAAATAAGAAGATAAAGAATGTATTTATAAATAAAATTAATAATTTGCTTTTTCAGTATAATATTCATGTCAATACGGTTAACAGAGTAAATACTGAATTCCCATCAATTACGGAAGCAGGAAATTGCAGCGCTGCCAACATTAAGACATTTTTACGCAGTTTTTTTTTGTACCGTGAGAACTGAGCAGCTGAAAATAAAATAATAGCAGAGATATCTCTTGTAGACGTGAGAGTTATTGATTACATTCAAGACCACACTGCCAGCAGTACGCACAAGTAAATTAATTTAACAAAAACTTTCAATAACTTCCCAGTGGAATGACCTCGTAACATCATTTAAAACAGATTGCAACGAAACCAATAATAGTTGCTATTCTTCGGTCACTTCCGCCGTAAAATGTTGCAAAATGATAGGAGTACTTAAAATTAGAAACTTATGACCTATTTTTAAAAATACAACTGCAATATCTAATTTTAACTTGGCTAGGATAAGATTAGGATGATTTTCATATGTAATTCTATACTCTGAATCTTACAAAATATCTATGACTAGAGCATGGAACTCACTTAACAGTCATGTCAGGGACTGTCAGTCAATATCACTATTTAAATCCAAATTAGTTAGTTATTAATACGAATGAATTCTGTTTAAATATGTAAGCCTACCCGACATCGGATCTTACAAATGCGTTTTTTTAAACCTGTTAGAGTGGCAGACAAGGCCTCAAGGCCTTAACTCTGCCAGGTAAAATATTATTATTATTATTATTATTATTATTATTATTACTATTATTACTACTATTATTATTATCATTATTATTATTATTATTATCATTATCATCATTACTATCATTATCATCATTATTATCATCATCATTATTATTATAATTATAATTATTATTATTATTATTATTATTATGATTCACTTTAAAGTAAACGTTTTCTTCTATTTATTACGTTTGAATTAGTTTTAATTTAAATGTAGAGACATATAGTGATTTTTTTTGTATTGTAAGCCCATGTTTTCCCTTTACAGAGATTTAGGCGCTCTCCTCCTACAGGGAAGAATTTGAACCATACTAATTTAGTTACACTTGTTTTCGTATAGATGTAATTTTGAGTGGTCCGTGATCAGCGTTCCGCCTCATACTGACATCTAGGAAACCAAGGTAGTACTAGGACGGGAAAATTCTGTAAATTTTGCTTAGAGGCCTTTTCATTCAGGCTTAAGGATTTTTTACGAGCCTGAAAATCTTCAGACTCGGGACCCACGGCTTAAAGTCCCTCCCGGAGGACTTTCTCCTTGGATTTTTCCATCCTAAAAGCCCATCGACTCCGGCCGGGTTTGAACCCGCGACCCTTGGGACCAGAGGCAAGGAGCATAACCACTAGTCCACCGCGGCCGACTCTGTAGTGAATATTACTTTCCTTTATTTTTTTAAGTAGGCAGTCATTTATTTAAACATAATTTTAGTCACGTTTGATTATTACCGAGGCAATTTAAAGCTGGGAATAAAATAGCCGACAAATTTTATTCAATGTTCTCCTATTTAACGCTCTGTATTATTAAATTTAATTTAATAAATTAAATTTAAAAGTAATTATTTATGATTAAAAGTTATATTAACTCGCGAATTGGCTCAGATAGTAGTATTCGGGAGGACCCGAGTTGAAATCCTGTGCCGACAAAATGAGATTTTTCTTGATTTTCCTCAATATTTAGTTCGAATTTCATTACCAGGACCTATTTCTACATTTTCACTTCACCATACTATCATAAAAATAAAAGTCAGAAAACACGTGACAAACACAACAATAGAAACACGCAGCTTACTGACTACACGTTAAAACACTATACAACATGTGGCCTAGATGTTAAAGCGTACATAATAAGAATTCAATCCAAATATATTTCGACGAAATGTGTTGTTTTACTTTAAACTTATTTCATCATGTAATCAATTGATTTGTTGTTAACTTGATGAAAATCCATTATGTTTATTTTTTAAATAAAAGTATTAATTTTTTGTATGATTTTCATTAATATATTTAATTTTAAATAAAATTATTTTATAGTGAGTCAGTAGAGTGCATGGCAGTCAACCTCAGTCTGTATCAAAGCAAGAGCTTTTACTTCAAGAAATAAACACAAACCACAATTTATCGTCCAAGTTCAGTTGTGTTTTTGATCTACATACTGACCTTCTTAATGTATCTCCTAAATAAGCATTCGTTGATTTCATTCATTACAGCGAAAATGCAATTTCATAGGCTCATCATCTTCTTCTTAAACATAATCTGTAGGATTTTCATCCTGTTTACTTCCAAAATCACTCCTCGGAGGAAGACATATTAGGACGTGCATGCACTGCCTATCCATTACTTGGCTGGTCTTCCTCTTGTTCTTCTCCCATCCATTGGTCTATCTTCTTTAGCTCTTTTTGCAAGTTCTTTTTTTAATTCTTTCTGTATGACCTTTCCAATATTTTCGTCTATCTATAATACATTTTGTTATGTCTTGAATATGATATTTGTCCCTAATTTCTATGTTGTGTATTGTATCAAATAATGTTTTCCCCTGAATAGTTTTTCCTAATACTCATCTGATTATTCTAAAACATGCTTTAAATGTGTCAAGTAAAAAAAAATCACATAATCGAAAGAATGTTTTAAATATGATGGCTAATCAAAATAATCAACCCTTCCATGCTGGCTTAGAAGCAAAGTTTTCATGATGAAACACTGTCCGTCGCCGTGGCGTAGTCGGTAGAGTCCTTACCTTCCACTCCGGCGACCCGGGTTCCATTCCTGGCGGGGTAGGGGATTTTAAATATCCACCCTGGGTCTGGGTGTGTGTGTCCTATCCTTGTGTCTATGAGGATAAAAGAAAGTTAACAGAACAGGTAAAACAAAGAGGAAAAAAAAGGAAAAACAGTATAAACAAAAAAAAAACACACAGTTGTGTTTAATATACATTGGAAATGGACAGATGGCGTTAGTAAAGGAGGATAGTGTTTGTTCAATTTAGCTGTGCAAACTGGCCTCAACTCACGTTATCCCTCGACCCGACTCTGAATTGGTTGAGGATATTATATTTATTTTTATTTAACTATAAAAATTTAATTCTTGGTTCTTATTGCTTTTCTTATTTTAAGGTCAAGATTGGCAGTACTATAATAAGCATTACAAAGCCAAAAGTGTATTTAATGGAAAAGTAAGGATGAAAGCGAATTTTATCAATATTTATATTTAATCCTAGGGGATTATTTGATCCTGTTTGATGTAGAAATAATAGATGGATTATGACTATTGCTACAATAATAAAGGACAATAGAAAATGAAAAGTAAAGAATCGATTTAAAATATCATTATCTATTGCAAACCCCCCTCAAACTCATATGCAGTTTCTTACTAACTAACTAACTCACTCACTCACTGGCTCTATCGATCCCGTAGGTTCATGGCCGCGCGGGCATAAGCTCTATATACATCCATATCCAATTATTCCCTGTATAACCTTTGACGACCAAGGAAAACCAGAGAAAAAAATCTAGACAGATTAGTCCCCATTGGAGTTTGAACCGGGTTCTCCCGAAAATGGTCTCAAACACTAGCGCTTAAGCCAACTCGCCCGATCATACACCTATTGATTAGTTAACATCGATTGCTGTTTATTCTCCAATTGCTATTACTCGTTTTTATGTTAATAGCCAAATGGTCTGATATAATTTACTATGAGGCCCCATGAGTCTTTTGTTTAATCTTTTAACCATGAATTCTCAAAGTCAAAATACATTTTTGACCACATTTTTAGTTCGATAGACGAGTGGTGTCAAGTATAACAATTTTTTCTTATGAATACAAACATCATAAAGGTACCCCAACACCAGTACATTCGGAACTTATACTACGAAAGCAATTTCTTACTTAACTTTATTAAGATCGTGTGTTTTTAGTTAAATAGGACTATATATATTTATATCTCCATCCATAGTAATTCTGCCCGAAGGCAAGCCCATCACTGCAGTCATAGCATTTCCATGCTATGCTTGCAGTTTTACTAGGGAATTGTAGGTGTGGTAGCTTCCCGTTGCTTTCCACACCGATGAAGGATGATAATGATGATGATGATAATGATGACGATGATGGCCATATGATTTCGGGGACCGTTTGGGCCTTAACGTTTTCCTGACATTTGCCTTACAGGTGAGGAAAAACCCCGATAAAAACCTCACCCAGAAAAACTGCCCCGACCGGGAATCGAACCCGGGCCCGCTGCATGACAAGGCAGCATGCTACTTTCAGACCACAGCGGTGGACATATATACTTCCGGTTTTAACAATGTTATACATTTTTCCGGCACCAAATATTTGTCTTCGATTTCGCTATAATTTTCCTCCATTCGTCTCTATTACAACACACTTCTTCCTCCATTTCCCAATTTCTAATCCCTTGGATCCACATGAGATTTAGTCGTCCTTTCCTTCTCGTTCCTGATGGTGTCCATAGGACTATATGCTTAATTTCGTAATGTATCCTTTTGGATACATCAGTTGGTTCAATTAATTTAATATTTTAAATAAATCAAAAGAAAACGAACAAAAAGAAACTACTTAAACGTGTGTCTAATTATACAATATACCTAATAATAACAGTTACACAAGATTCCGTTTTCACTGCGGTCCGCCACATTCAAATAACTAACATAAAAAAATTGTGTTTGCCAATTTATGGTTATATTAATTTTTTTGCTTAGTTTCTATCAAATAGAAATACCAGATATCTGGTTCAATGCGAGTTTCTTAATTAAAATCATTAACTAAAACTCCTAGCTAGCCGTATCAAAGGAGGGGCATTTACTATGTTATCGGTTCCATTCGAGCTAATCATTTTGAATATCCTGACATGTGATGCAAAATAAAATAACATCAATATAAAACCTCTAAACTTTTTACAGAGAAAAAATAAACTAGCATCATGTTCTTTTATTTTCATAACTGCAGAGTGTTGCAGCATTGTCTCCTGAACTAAATAAGCTTTTGATTTTAGTAACTAGCCGGAAAAGTAAGTGACAAAGATGTCTTCCAATACTTAAATTCTTAAGACTTGATATGTAGTTTATATACAGTGTTGCATATTAGGCCTATTATTTATCCCTTCAATTAGCAATGTTCTGCATGAACTGCGACCCTTCTGGTCCCTGCATCCAGAAGAGTCCGTTACCGTTATTTGGATCTTTACTGGCCTAGAGAGAGAGAGTCTACTAATATATTTAGCTATCCTAATAGTAGCGTCCAGATCATAATTTTAGTGCTATCTATAGTTCCTTGCCCCGGCCCATCAGAGGCAAAGATTGATTCATCTTTCCTGTGTAGATTTAATAACATATATTAATTATTAACAAGAATTCTTAAACACACTGTAGTAATTTATATGACTCATATTTAACTCAGTATAATATTTAAGCGGGAATACCTCGGCGATATTCAGATTATCCAGATGCATATACAGCATGAAATGTTGTATCATCTATTGGATCAATAATTTCGTTAACCATGAAAGCTAGAAGGGAGAGGGGAGCTAATATAACCTTGAGAAAGCTTGTAGATAGGAAAAATATAAGGCAGCAGTAGCATAGCTAACAAGTACAGTAATTAAACATTCTTGTTTACTTAAAATAGAATTTAATATTCCAATTATATGTCTGAAGTTGAAATATGAAAATATGTTTAAACATAAATTATTCTTGATCATTACAAACTTTAAAGAAAACAGAAATAATAACAAAAATGACAATATTTACTCACACAAGTACTCATGCATACCTTTTAGTCCAGCCGAGGGTTAGGGTCCATACCCTCGGATACCCTACCCTGGCTTACCGGACCAAACACAAAACAACACAGCTCTCTTCGAGCTGACGTCCACCAGACGCTGACCAAATAACGGAATGATGAATGAATGACCATGTTTACAACTTACTTCACATATTTGAGTGTCCCGAGGAAGAGGGGAAGTTGCGCACTTACAGACAGCACAGAGGGAAGGGGTAGGAAGGTGAGTGGGAGTAAACACAAAAATAAAGGAAATTGGCACAGTTCATAAATCTCACTGAAGAGGGAGGATAACAGTACATAGATGTAACATACCGAAGAAGTGCTTTCGGTACAGTTCCATGATTTCCTTTATTCATTAGTATACATTTTGTCATCAAACGAGGAATTATAGAGGATAACATCACAAGATGATATCTCAAAGGAGAATAAGTATCGCAAATGGAAATTGATTCGACACACTCTTAGAAGATAACTAGACAGTGTGCCAAAGAGAGAATTGGAATTGAATCCAACAAGGATTGCCTAGAAAAAGAGGAAGGCAAGGAATTACATGGTGCAGTAATGTAACACACCGTTGCCGAGTGTTTAAGGCAGGAAGCCTTGGCGGAGAGCTACGGGACTTGCACTTGTTAGAGTTTCCATGAGGAAAGACATTTTCGGCCAGTATGGGACCGGTGCTCACCCATCATCATGAGGCATTTGGGTAGCTACAATAAGTAGCGGCTCCAGGTTGAGAAAACCAGCTATATCGGCTGTAAGATTCGACATGCTGACCACATGTCACCCCTACACTGGCTAGATGTTCGTCTACCTCTGTGATTGCACATGTGAATGTGAGGGCAGCAGCCGGCTGGTAGGCTAAGGGCCTTCTAGGCCTGTCGCGCCAGGACTTAAAAAATAGTGTAACAACAGAAATTTCAGGGGAAAAGTTGGAATGAAGTCAGGAATTTGGAAAAAAAAAAACATAGTCCAGTGGCGTGCTTTCACAAAGACTCTATTCTTCCAAGTGGAGTGACAGGAACTTCTACTACTATCACTACTATCGTTCACACATGACAGGATGAGGGATTACATGAAGTTCCGATTATTGAATGTGTCCCACTCTACTATGCAACGAATTAGTTAGAGATTTAAAATACATGGAATTGTAATTGTGAATTAACAATAAGCGCCATTTGAACTTGGAATAAAAGTTCTGCTAAATATGTCAATATAATTCTCACTTACCATATTAGTAGCGCCGAAAAAAAGTATCGGTATCAGGGTACTAACTAATTTCTATACATAGTGGAATGCAGGCTTTCACGGCCGGTAATCATGGTAATAAAAGATTCATTCGCAGTCGAGTCTACGACAGGGAAACAGCTGTAAGCGCTCGCCACTGAAGATGCCCTCCGCAGTTGAGGGAGAAACGTCTGGAAGAAACGCCAGTTATAGACCACGGCCACATTCCCGGAATCTTTTATTACCATAATTTCTATACACATTGTTTACAAAATGCTTGTCTTTGTCGAGCATCTCCACTACCTGCTCGGAGCGGAGAGTGTGTATGTTAGACTTTCCTCAATAATAGATCCGTTTACGTGGCGTGTGGTTGTATCAGAATGCCGAAACAAAAATTGTGCAAAGATGAGTCCATTCTTACACAAAGCGGACTATACTATAAGTCTGTCCTGAGTAGCGCGTGTCAACGTGCAGTTTGTAAACACAGCGGTCTAAGTACGGTGCTGCCTAGCCTGTAACCCATACTTTTTTCAGCCCTACTTATTAGTGATAATGTGGAGTCAAAACAAAATGGTCTGGACATCTCTTCGTTAAACAATACAAGCACTTAAAGATGAACACTTCTTCACACTCGTCAATAATATTTTTATTTATTTTTTTCAAATGCCCCAGGTTGTCTTTCGACATTCCTGGTTTCTCTCCTGGCATGGCGTACTTGTAACCCACTTCTGAGGTTGGGGCGCCTGGAAGGCGGGGTTACGTTGCCCCGATGGTATGATGGGTGATGATGATGATAACGGTGCGCCAGGAGAGTCCCTAATCCTAAGTTTAACTTAAGATGAATATGAATGATGGTGATTGCGATGGCCATGTAATTTCGGGGACCGTTTGGGCCTTAAAGTTTTCCTGACATTTGTCTTACAGGTGAGGAAAACCCCCGATAAAAACCTCACCCAGAAAAACTGTCCCGACCGGGGATCGAACCCGGGCCCGCTGCGTGACGAGGCAGCACGCTACTTCGAGACCACAGCGGTGGACCTCGTCAATAATATTATATTGTAAGCCCATGTTTCCCTTTACAGAGATTTTAGGCGCTATCCCCTGCAGGGAAGAATTTGGACCATATTAATTTAATTACACTTGTTTTCGTGTAGATGTCATTTTGAGTGGTCCGTGGTCAGCGTTCCGCCTCGTACTGGCATCTAGGAAACCAAGGTAGTACTAGGACGGGAAAATTCGGTAAATTTTGCTTAGAGGCCTTTTCATTCAGGCTTAAGGATTTTTTACGAGCCTGAAAATCTTCAGACTCGGGACCCACGGTTTAAACTCCCTCCCGGAGGACTTGCTCCTTGGATTTTTCCGTCCTAGAAAATCCATCGACTCCGGCCGGGTTTGAACCCGCGATCCTTGGGACCAGAGGCAAGGAGCATAACCACTATTCCACCGCGGCCGACGTCAATAATATAAAAACGTGTTTTAGTTCGGAACATAATCTGGAGGACTTTACTTGTAAGTCGAAGTGGTACTTATTGTTAATTCACAGTGCCAATAACACGCACATCAAATATTTAACTAATGAGTTTCAATGTATTGTGATACATCGTATAGCGGCGTTTGAATTTCGCGGGTGACGGCGAGAATAGTGGACTCGCATTGGTAGAAATAGATTCGTGAATCGCTGACCCGATCATCGATGTGCCTGGACTTATGTTCCGAGATTTCTCTAAGCTTCTACTTCCCTGTCGGGATAAATCAATGCCAGAAGCTTCCATTCTGGAATTGTGTCGATCGGAATCCGTGAAATTTCCTTCTCCGCCCTATATAGGCCTAATCTGTTGCGAGGGCCGGGAGCGAGTCAGTTGTGAAATTACAGCGATACAATGAATGTGATTGGAAGAAATTATGGCGAGTGGACTCCTTAGAGACTGTAAAATAATTGTGTGATAAATAAACTTTAAAACACGATCAATTATTACAACAATGTGTGACTATAATATCAGGGAGAGTTTATAGAGTTAAATTAAGTTACACCGTAGCGTAGTGGTTAAGGCACTGCTCTACAAGCCGGAAGGTCGAGGGTTTGAGTCCCGGTGTGTCAAGATTTTTAAATTAACCCAAACCTTTTGGCGGCACTATGGCCCTAGGGTCGACTCAGCCTCTAACGGAAATTAGTACCTGACGCTTGTTCTGGGGGTAAAGACGGCCGTCACGCAGGGCTGACAACCTGGCTGACATCAAGTGCCGATTGTCTAGAAAAAGTGGGAGCCTTAACCTTCCACTACACCAATGACATTCTGAGGCCTGTAGTGGGATCACTTTACCTTTATCTTTATTGTGGAATTCTACAAAATCAAATGTATTATTTTATTACGGGAAATAAATATGGAAACTCTCCCGTCGGCATCCTGCGACAGTATATTGAAGTACGTTTAATCATAATGTGAACTTTAATATTTTAATAGGGGCATATATTCCATTCCATAATAATTCTGTCCGAGAGCAGGTCTTTCACTGCAACCGTAGCATTTTCATGCTATGCTTTGCAGCTTTACTAGGGAATTATAGGTGTGGTAGCTTCCCGTTGTTTTCCACACAGGTGAAGGATGATAATGATAAGGGTGATGACATTTGTCTTACAGGTGAGGAAAAACCCCGAAAAATCCTTGCCCAGGAGCCTACCCCGACCGGGAATCGAACCCGCACCCGCTGAGTGACAAGAAAGCACGTTACGTCGAGACCACAGCTATTGGGCATATATGTATATTACAATGTTATAATTACATTTTTGACTTTGAGCAATGCAAGCTTAATATGACATAAGAAAAAAAAATGCTTGGACGAGATTTGAACCCGGACCTCTGGATTAATACTCCAGTGCGCATCATGCCTCTTTCCAATTATCAATTAACCTACATACAATTTTTCACAACAATCAATAGCCCCAAGTTCGGGATGATCCCTTGTGAGTGAAACGCATTTGATGTCATCGTATATTGGGGAAGGTGTAGCGATTACCTTCGTCAGGACGTTCAAAATCGCAAAAGTCTTGCCTTTTCTGTGTATTTGAGGCGTAATGGACTCATTCCATTGATTAGGTCAATCGTTATACCACAGCAGCACTTTTTTTTATTTCTTTAAATTGCTGCCGGCTATCGTATGACGTGCATTTTGTCTCTGTTGAATTGAATTACACTGGTTCAGTGGCGTGCATATTCAATTTAACGTAAAGAATAAAACAAAAATAATTTTACCATCAAAAGCGTGGGGTGCCCTATATCAATTAATATATTTGATAATAAACAGATATTGCAGATATTGGTAAAATTAAAGTATCTAAGAAGAAAACGTAAAAACCATAAAAAGCACCCCACGCTTTTGATGATAAAATTATGTTTTTTGTAGATAACTCTAGTTTTATTCTAGATGTGTTGGAGATGATTTTTTTGTTGACCACTTTAATTTTATCCCAAGAGTGTTGGAAATGAAAATTATTGTTCATTTTTTAGTTCGGTTTTCTAATAAAGCGTGTTGTTTTAGTTTTTTAAACTATTATTTATTTTTAATGTTTTAGTAAGGTTTTCTAATAAAGCGTGTTGTTTCAGTTTTTTAAACTATTATTTATTTTTTTAAATTTTTAGTTTAATTGATTGTCATAAACTGGAATCCCATGAAAATTTAATTGCTTAATACTTTTCTAAAAAGAATCCTCCGGCCTGGATTTGAACCAGCGGCTTATGGATTACTGAAATTATATAACACTACAGTCCACCGCTCTACCAACTGAGCTCTTACAACGATTGACTAAAAAGTCGATAAGTCTGCAACCTATTACACCGGTTTTTTTTCTGATGATTCTGGCCAGGATTTAAAAAAAATAATGAAATTATTGTATTGTCATGAGTCCTTTACAAGTATACAAAGTTTTAAGTCGATCTAACGTTTTTAAGTGGGTGAAAATCGTGTTCAAAGATTCCGTTGCATAGATACAGGTACGTTACATAGACTGACACAGGTCAAGTTAATATAAAGCGTATAAAAATATATAATGTAACATTGTTATAACCTCAACTGTAAAAAAAAAAATTATGAACTTAAAAAGTATAGATTAATTCAAATGTCGAAATAAAATGTATTTAATTCATAAAACGTTTTAATACAAATATCACAAAAAAAAATTGCGTAATTGAAGACTCGAACCTGCGATCTTCACTAACAGAAACAGTGACCGCATGCTTTACCGCTGACCTATCAGGACACGTAGGAGAGTCTTCAGTTCATGCCACTTAACACAGTAGCTCAGGGACTGCACAATTATGACTAGTTTCCTAGTTTGAACCCGCGCTGTGCCGAGTATGACTTAGAAGAAATGTGCGTTCAAGAGATGACTCATTTTATTTGTCGAAGGGTGTACAATGGTCTTATTAATCTTACGCTGATATCGTGTTTACGAAGGAATTGTTCCAACTCTACTTATAAGTAAGGTCCGGGGGTTTAGCTAAAAGTGCGTCAAATAAGGGATCTTCAAGACATAGAACTGTGAGTTAGAAACAACTTGCGCTGTTTCGGTCACTTAGCATTAGTTACAATAATCAGGCAGGGATCATGTTGTTTGTGAAATCAAAATATATTATGTTTGTATGAACATTTACTTCATGCCCCAAATGGGAGTCAATGACCAATCGCGTTTCAATGAATTTTGATTTACAACCTATCGCAGTCGCATTTCACCAGGAATTTATTAAATACGTTTATCATATTAAAGAAAGCTCCTCCTTTTTTACATTCTGAATAGGCCAGAGCATTATTTTGCAGTGACTGACTCTCTAAGAAATATGGCTACCATACCAGATTGCATATATATATATATATATATATATATATATATATATATAGTGCACGAATTTAAACAGATAGTGCTTACGGGATATAACATAAAAACATTTGTAGCAATTGATTATACCACCAAAAAAAATAAACCACTATTTGCACTTTCTGAAACGTATTATTTCCCAGGTAACAACGTTCCAAAAAAATATAATTCACATATTTACATCATACGACATCAGAAATTGATTAATATACTGTTTGATGTGTTTCCTTTTTTCTCCACTATGGTGTATTCTTACAATATTGCGATCCTTTGCAATAAATAATGTGATCTGGTTGCAGTGATAAAGAAGTGAAACATAACAAACGTTTCTCATTTGTTTTCAAACATCGCCGTTTACATTAAATGTATAAATATTTTAAAATAACTATACTTAAATAATGATTTCTGAGTAACCAGCTTAATTTTATTCGTTAATTAGTCCTAACAAAATGCCACTCTTGATTTTCAAATTCGCTAGATAAATTGGAAATCACTCGTGGCATTACTTATAATAATTTACGTTTAGTTCATTCTATGATGCTGTGTCGTCAATTCACTAAGTTTGTTAGGCTGCCCTTTACCTACCTTCGTTAGTACTCATTTCATAAGCGACTGAGTCAGTCCCACTGAACTGTGGTTACCATGCTTGCCCTTGTTTCCAAGGTATGCGGATTCAAATCGGCCGAGGTCGATGGATTTTTCAGGGTATAAAAATCCTGAGCATGGTTTCTCGGAAGATAACTAAAGCCACCAGTCCCGTAGATTTACGACACATAAATGAACCCCAAGCTTGAAAAAAATAGACCTCAGCAAAATATGTCTGTCATTTCATGCTTATATTTGAAATACGATGGCGAAGACCTTAACAAGAGAACACGCTTCGTATATATATATATATATATATATATATCTCCATCCATAATAATTCTGCCCGAGGGCAGGTCTTTCACTTCAATCATAGCATTTTCATGCTATGCTTTGCAGCTTTACTAGGGAATTATATGTATGGTAGCTTCCCGTTGCTTTCCACACCGGTAAAGGATCATGATTATAACGATACGGATGATGATGACCGGATGATTTTCGGGGACCGTTGGGCCCTAAGCTTCCTGACATTTGTCTTACAGGTGAGGAAAACCCCCGAGAAAAAACCTCACCCGGGAGCCTGTCCCGGCCGGGAATCGAACCCGGCCCTGCTCTGCGTGACAAGGCAGCACGCTACTTCGAGACCACAGCGGTGGAATATATATATATATATATATATATATTAATTATAACATCTATAAGCGTCACTGCTATAAGGTAAAAATATTATCTTTAATTTGCTTACTTGTTATAGTCAGCTACTAGATGGCAGTGAAGACTGAGTTCTCGCGACATCTAGTAATAATGGAGAATATAATACATATATAAGAAAAATAAGTGTTTGAATTGGATTCGCCTGGTAGTGTAATGGATATCACGCTGAGGTACAGACTCAGAGATCCGGGTTCGAATCCCGTCCAGGCATTTATTTTTCTTATCATACCATATATATAATTGCAAAATCGCGTTTCTACATATTTTAGTATTTTTTTTAGAAAATTTGGGACAACAAGAGTCCAGTTTTATAAAATAGTTGCTAAAATTCGTTATTATGAGTTATCCGTAAAAGAATACCCGCCATGTGTTGCACAGGAATCTACGTAGGCCTACTTGTCTCGATCTTCATGGCATCAATGAAAGACAAAAATGGTTATCGTGAGTTATCCGTAAAAGATAAACATATGCTGTCGCGGACTTTTTTTGTAGAGCTTTTTGAGATATTAAATTCTGTGTACATTCATTTTGTGTATTTGTTATGGTTTAGGCAGCGTAAGCCATTTAAGCGTCCTAAGAGCTATTTTTTTTCACATTTTCCACTACAAAGGGCGATTTTAAGGGTGTAGGAGTTGAGTATCACAATTCTCTTATAGCCTATGTTCATCCCGGGAATCTCCTGAACATTTTCAAAAAACCCCATCAAAATCGGATCAATGGTATGGCCGCGCATAAAGTACGAACAAACAAACATACAAACAAAAAAAAATTATTTATATATAAGATATGGAGTAAATCAAAAAGAAATAACAATGTGTTATTTGCTTGATGTTATAATATCTTTGTTATTTTATTTGCGTAAGTCATACAGATTATGTAGTACATTCCCCATTGTCTGAATACTGTACATCTGCCCACATGTAAAAAATTCACACGCTTGTTTACCAACAGAACATAACATGTAACAAGCTAAACTCACAATACTTCATATTTTTATCCCTGTGTTACATTCATAACTTTTAAATATATTATTCACTAAAAACTGTTTTTTACATAGGATTTTGAAAAAAAAGTAAGCTGACAGTTTTAGAAGCCAATACTTCATGGTAAGATGACTTTTACTTGTGTGTGTACAGATATGTTGTAAAAAATTCCGTAAGCAAACTTTGAGAGTTTGTAGAGGAGGTAAAACAAAACTCTTTTTTGCTCTATAGTGCGTTTTGTTGTACTTACCAGCAATGGCGACCATTATTGAAAGTTCAACTTCCTACATTTCGGGGT
>JASPKZ010001581.1:1405000-1430000 GCA_030220185.1 Diploptera punctata | reverse complement strand
TTTAATTATTTTATATATGTCACAAAGTATCAAACCAAACCCGTCAGTACATTAAAACGGCATCTACATAATATAATATATTTAGGATTTTTTTTCAACGTTTGTAATATTGAGTAGCAGAAATTAAGAATTGATCTTAGCTTGAAAAACTTTTAAGGTGGTAATTTTCATAAATATCACAAATAAACCCTTCTTCGCACAAAGAATAAAAGAAACTGGCCTTGAACCCATCAAAGTTGATGAGGGGAAGAAGTTAAAATATTTTCTGTTCGAGAGCAGCACCAATTAAAAACGATATTAACAGGGTCCCCTCAAACAAAAGGGTCCACATTACCCGAACTTCCCTATACTGCTACTGCTACTGCTACTACTACTACTACTACTACTACTACTACTACTACTACTACTACTACTACTACTAATAATAATAATAATAATAATAATAATAATAATAATAATGAATGTTTTATTTATGTATTGTACATTAATTGCTAACTAATTCACTGGCTCTATCGAACCAGTGGGTTCATGTCCGCACGGACGTAAGCTCTCCATACATTTCCTTCCTGAGCTAATGTTTTCCAATCATATAATCTACTTCCCTCAAATCATGGACAATGTTATTCTCCCACCTCATTCTTGGTCTACCAACTGGGCGTTTTCTCATTGGTTTTCCTACAAGAAGCTTCCATGCATCTCTTTCGCCCCGTAAATTAATTGCAGAGATATCAATTTATTTTGTTCCATTCGATTCCTCTAACTCAGTTTAACCTCTTTCCTTATAGGAACTTAGTACATGTTACACGTAATCCGGGCCTTACAGTGGTGTGAACTATCGAGAGAGAGGTTTTGAACCCTGAATCACACAGATAATTTTTTTACCACACGAGGACATGGATTATAATTTTTATCAGCTTCTTTCAAAACTTAGGTTTCACTTGCATATATCACAACGGTCTTGCCATAGTCCAGTAGAATTCCAGTTTGATATTGATATTTAGTTTCGATAAATCTATGGATGTGAAACCTGGATATTAACAAAGGCAATAGTAAACAAATAGAGGTTGCAGAAATAAAGATGTTGAGAGTAATAGCAGGATACCAAAGGACCGATAAAAAGAAAAACGAAGATATAAGAACAGAACTTAATATATTTAATCTCTGTGAAAGAATAAAATATTATCAAAATGCTTATCTTCAGCACGTATTACGAATGAATGAACAGCGCATACCAAGAAGAATGTATAATTATAAACCAAAAGGGAGAAGAATGTTGGGAAGACCATTGAAGATATGGAAGGACCAATTCGACCTGTAATGAGATCGGAACAGGCCATTGGGTTTAATCCCTGTTGTTGTTGTTGTTGATGATGATGATGATGATGATGATAAATAGATTTTGATTGGCAAAATAAGCCTTATTGCCAGTAGGATTTTTCTGTTACCTCTTCTTCTATTGTATTCTCCTTTTCATGTGCAGTATTAAACACAACATCTCAAGAACACTTGAAAATCCATCAACAAATTCGCAAATCTGTATTACTATCATAGTAGTAACTTATTATTAATTATTCCTATATTTCTTCTCCTCCATGAAGCGACAAGATTAGAAGGCCCCTGGCTACCATCCGACTGCTGACCTCACGTCCAATTGTCATTTACAGAGGTGGCAGTATAGCAGTAACACGTGGTCAGCATGTCGGGTCCCCAGCATTATAGCTGGATTCCTCAACCTGGAGCCGCTAATTATAGCAACTACCCAAATGTTTCATGATGCTGCTTGGGCACAAGTTCAATACTGGTCGAAATTACATGAGAAACAGCACAAGTCTCATAGCTGTGCACCTAGGCATGATGCATTAAACAACTGGCTATGGCGCGGGACAATTAAGTATATGTACCTTGTTTACATTATTTTTTCTCCAATGTTACCAGGTTGTCTACAATATTTCTGATATTCTCTCCTGAAATTGGCGAAATTGTAATCCGCTTTTCAGATTGGGGCGCCTGCAAGACGGAGTTACGTTATTCACATGATATAATTGGTGATAAATGATAATCTAAATTTCAGACCATGGGCGATCACAGGAATAATTTTCTTTAAAGAAAACGTTCTGTGGGCTGACCGGAAATCGAGCCCGGGACTTCATAAATGGTAGCCAGAAGCTCTGACCACACGACCATGAGGCTGGCCATGCTTACATTCTACTCTATAGTTTTCTGCTCGAGAGCAGGTCTTTCACTGCAATCATAGCATTTTCATGCTGTGCATTGCAGCTTTACTAGGGAATTATAGGTGTGATAGCTACCCGTTGCTTTCCACACCGGCGAATGATGATAATAATGGTGGTCAGATGATGTTCGGTGACTTTTTGGGCCTTAAAGCTTCGTGACATTTGTCTTACAGGTGAGGAAAAATCCCGAAAGAAAAAACCTCACCCAGGAGCTTGTCCCAACCGGAAATTGAACCCGGGCCCGCTGTGTGACAAGGCAGCACGCTACCTCGAGACCACAGCGGTGTACATGTTTACATTAATTTATATAAATGTTATGCAGCATTTTTTGGCAACTAGAGATGGACTGTACAGCATTTCTTGTAATTTAAAATTCAATTATATACCTTATTCATGTTTCATTTATTAGAGGAGATTCAGACTGTTTTAAAAATTCAATTAAAAATAAACATTGTAATCTGTGCAACCATATAGAATTTTAATTAATAGTTGTGTGGTGCGTAAATAATAGACTATTCAAAAAATGTTTTTTTTTAAATATCAAGAGCAATTTCATTCTGTTTAAATTATTATATCCATTAGTATTAATCAAAAATCTCCTTTGATTAAATTCTAAACGTAAGTTTACACGTGTATAACCTACATTATCTCTCTTTTTCTCAGTTTAACCTCCTTTCTAGGTACTTTTATGTGCCCCACCCTCCCAGGTCATACACGGACACAGATTCTCGGAAGTGAATTTCTAACTCTGAATCATCTACATGTATGTACTTTCCTGACTACACAAAGGCATATAGAGCCTCGGAGAACAGATATCACATCTAAGCCGCGGCCACTTCTGAGACAAGGTGAACATGTAAGACAAGATACCCTTTCACTCACACATTCATAGTAAACAAAGTGGATATGGGTGATTATGATGGTCTGATAGTGTTTGGGAACTATTTGGTCATAAAGGTTCCCGATATTTATCTTACAAGTGAGGAATAACTCCGAAAAAATCTCACTTATGAAACTAGTACCGACCGAGGATCAAACCAGGGCCTGCTGCGTCCGAACCAACAACATTACCCGGAAATCATAGCGATAAAATAAAATCATAATTCTTAGAAAATATGTTCTACCCGATGAGTCCATGGGTTCGATTCCAATTCAGACCACAGGAATTGTTCCTAGAAGGGAATTACTCCTGTGATGGCACGTGGTTTGAAATTTAGATTAAGTTTAGGATTAAAGACTCTCCTGGTGCTTCGTTATCATTTATCAGCCAGCATATCATAGTTTTGTCTTCCTGACGCCCCAACCTAATAAGGAGTTACACTTCCTCGAATGCAAGAATATATAATGTAAAAAATGTTGTAAGACAACCTATTGGGGGAAAATTGGTTTATATACTTTTTTTTTATTTAGAAATATTCCACAATACAATGTTTCTCCTTCAACCCAAAGTGATTTGTCGCCTGTTTCCTGTCTAAAGCATCTTCTTCCCTCAAATCTCTAGCTTCCATAGTTCTCTTCACTCCATCAATCCATCGTTCTCTAGGCCTGCCTCTTCCACTTCTTCCATTAGCTTTCCAATTAAGGATCTTCTTTAGTATTCTCTCTTCTTCCATTCTTATGAGGTGTCCATACCATTTCAAACTTTTTTCTTCTATTTTTCCTAATATATTTTTTCAATTTGCATAATTTCCTTTATTGTACTGTTTCTGACCTTATCCCTTCTTGAAAGTCGATCGCCTCCAAAAATTCATTTCTACTGCTAACAGCATGTTGGCTTGTTTTCTACTTAATGTCCAGGTTTCGGACCCATATAATAAAATGCTTTGTAACAGAACTTGTAATACAGTTTTCTTCGTTCTGTGTATTATATACTTTATAATATAAATAAGGTGAAAGATTAAAATATTATTATTATAATTATTATTATTATAATTATTATTATAATTATTATTATAATTATTATTATAATTATTATTATAATTATTATTATTATTATTATTATTATTTATTATTATTATTATTATTATTATTAAGGTAAAGTGATCCCACTACAGGCCTCAGGAGGCCCTTGGGGTAGTGGGAGGTTAAGGCTCCCACTTTTTCTTGACAATCGGCACTTGATGTCAGCCGGGTTGTCAGCCCTGCGTGACGGCCGCCTTTACCCCAGAACAAGCGTCTGTTACTCATTTCAGTTAGAGGCTGAGTCGACCCCAGGGCCATAGTGCCGCCAGAAGGTTTGGGTCAGTTTAAAAATCCTGACCCCACCGGGACTCGAACCCTCGACCTTCTGGCTTCTAGCGCAGTGCCTTAACCACTACGCTACGGCGTGCCCCTTTATATTTGTATGCTTAATTTTTTTCACGAAAATATTATATAGGTACCGGCGTATAGTTATATTGTTAAGTTTCTCTCTCTCTCTCTCTCTCTCTCTCTCTCTCTCTCTCTCTCTCTCTCTCTCTCTCTCTCTCTCTATATATATATATATATATATATATATATATTATATATAGCTATCTATCTATCTATCACTCTCACGCTCTCACTCACTCACAATCGAATACACATTTTAATTGATAGAGAAATTTCCATATTTTCCATTCCTTTAACATAGTTTAATCTCTTAGAGGCACATTCTATATGCCACACGCCATCCGGGTCTTACTGTGGCCCGACCTGTCGCGAGAAGAATTTCAAACTATGGATCTCTCACATACTTTTTTTGACCATATAAGAACATGGATGGCCTTCCCGAATGAGTGATAAACAAAATGTCATAGCCTCCTCCAAGAAAACGCAGCATTAATCAAAAACACATCATTCACACACACATTCATTCTAAACATTACGAATATAATGATAATTATGATGATCAGATGATTTTTCAATGACCGTTTATCCCTTACAAGTTTCCTAACATTTATCTTAGAGTTGAAGAAAACCCCCCGAAACCTCCCCTCACCCAGTAAAGTTGTCCCGACCGGAGAAATCAATCCCGGGGCGCACAACGCTTAAGAGTACATTGACGTGCTAACCCGGATCTCACAGCGATTGCTAGTTAATATCTTATTTTGTTAATCAGTTCATTAATAACTGAACAAGTGTTAACACATACAAGGAACGTAATAAATTGACACACTTATCTCAATTCTGAACACAAGATAGTTTTGAATGGCCGTTGTTTTACCAAGCTATTAATTATAGGAGGGAGATGAAATTTCAATTAGAAGAATGGGGGAGATGGATGCAGTAACAGGATTAAGTTAGTCTGCAGTTCTGAACTAAATAAAATAAGGATTCTAGTTTACAAGAAGCAATAACAAAAATGTATAATAATGTTATTGTGTAATACATAATCATAGGATATAAATAGATGGTTCGATTAAAATGTATATAAGATAGTATCATGCCATTAAAAAATTCAGAGTAAACATTTATAAAAACCTCGTTTTTGATATCTAGGAAAATCAGAAAATAAATTAAATTACTGTGAAAAATATACAGTTCCCAACACTGAGTTTCATGTTCTCTTTGGGAAACAGATAGGAAACTTCAAGTAGGCCTACTTATTTTTAAATATGTATAATTTTAAAGGGGATCTGTGATTTCCCCAAAATTCAAAGATTATCGTCATACAAAGAAGATTTGAGATGGACCAATGATACATACAGATTCATATAATTAATACACATTTTTAAGGACTAAAAATGGGTGTCAAATATGTTTGAATAAGGAAATTCTCATACAGTAGTTTGTATTATATTAAGAGTTTTATTAAAATGTATTATGTTACTGATCATTATTAGCAGCCGGCTGGTAAAGCCAAGATCTTCTAGGCCTAAAGTGACATGGATAACAAGCGAGTATGATTAAAAAACTGACATAACATGGTCACACATTGCGCAATAGAATGTCTAAGTCTGAATCGCATACATACTAACGTTCGAGTAAGTTCTCATCAGTAAAATTTTAACAGTAATGTTCTTATTCTAATGGAAAGACAAGTTTTGCCAAAATATCACAACTCTTAATCCATCATCATAATTGTCTTCTTCCCTTCTTGCTTTAAGTCTTAAAATATTTTCCGTCTTCACATTTAACTCAGCCCAATTCTTCCTATGACGTCCCTTGGGTCTGTCCCTTTTGTCTTTACTTTGATAATGTTCTATGGTTTATGGGATTCGTTCATTAGAAATTTGAGACAGGTTTTCTTTCCATTGCTGTTTATAATATTCCTTGTTATCAATTAAATTGTAAGTATTTAATAAATTCAGTAATATCGTCAATATAGGCCATTTTTTTTTCTTGCAAGTGTTTCATTCAAAGAAGGAACTTCGTCTCTGTAGCTTTAAATATAACCTTTTCTCGTTCTTTAACAATCCACGTCTCACTTCGGTACATAAGCATTCGTGCTTCCATGGTTTTATACATTTTAATTTTTATTTTGTTGTTTTATTTTGTAATGTTACGAGGGCGGATCGGAAAGTAACGCACAATAATTTTTTTTAAAAGTTTAATAGTAAAAAAAAGGAAAAAAATCACAAATGAACTTACATCTTTTACCTACTTTTCGACATAGTCACCAACTTTCTCAACACATTTTTCCCATCGTGTTATCAGTTTCAATATGCCCTGTTCGTAGAAGTCCGTTTGGTTGGAGTGTAGTCATCTGCGCACTGCTGATTTCACTTCCACATCTGTCTCAAAGCGTTTGCCGGCCAGGAATTTCTTCATGGGACCAAACAGATGAAAGTCCGATGGTGCAAGATCCGGACTGTATGGTGGATGCTGGAGCACCTCCCAACCAAATTCGGCGATTTTCTTCTGACGAACGACAGCAGCAACATGGGGGCGAGCATTGTCATGAAGAAGTTTAACGTTAATGTAGGGACGTTTGTCACGAATGGCACGACGCAACTTCACCAAAGTTTTAATGTAGGCCGCAGCATTCACAATGGTCCCGTGTTCAGCAAAGTCCACCAATAAAACACCATGCATATCCCAGAACACTGTCACAAGCACTTTCCTGGCTGATTGAGTCACTTTGAATTTTTTCTTTACTGGGGAACCAGCATGTTTCCACTCCATTGATGCCTGCTTTGTTTCGGGCGTGTAGTGGTACGCCCACGACTCATCACCTGTGAAGATTCCTTCCAGAAAGTCATGTCCTTGTGCGGTGTACCGCGTTAAGTGGTCCAAGCTTGCCATCATTCGCTGGCCCTTGTGGTCGTCTGTCAGGTTCTTAGGCACCCAGCGAGCACTAACTTTACGGAATTTCAAATTTTCATGAACAATATCGTACACCGCACCATAAGGAAATGTTGAACTTCTGCGATAAGGCTCGCAGTTGCACACGCCGGTCGTTCAGAATTGCCGCCTCAATGCCTCTGACATTCTGCGGGATTGCTGCTGTTGTCGGCCGGCCGGAACGTGGCGAATCACTAAGGTTCACGCGTCCCTCTTGGAAGAATGTGCACCACCTGAGGACATTGCTACGGTCCATACAATCATCCCCATACACGCCACGCATGTCCCTGTGAATTTCACTGGGTTTATGCCCTTTGGCCCACAAAAATCGAACAACACTTCTCTGTTCCTCACAGGTGGAAGACTGTAGCATGCGCGCCATCTTTGTTGCATAGTTCAAGCTTCTCTCGCAAGAGGTGCACCTGAGAAAAAAAATACCATCTGTAGTGAAAACTTGAAACTATATCTCTGTGAAATTTCAACATTCTAGCTGCAATACCAAGGCAGAAAAAAATTATTGTGCGTTACTTTCCGATCCGCCCTCGTATGTTTATTGTGTTACATTCCTTTGAAATTTAACTCCAATATAATTTATATATATATATATATATATATATATATTGTAATGTTATGTTTATTGTGCCACATTCGTTTGTAATTTACTTCTAATAAATATATATATATATATATATATATATATGCTTATGACATGAAAAGAAAAATAAACGCCTGAACGGGTTTTGAACCCGGACTCTAAATTGATATTTCAGTGCGCTACCACTTATGCTATCTAGGCATTCTCACATAAACATTTATTTTTTCTTTGTATATATTCTCTATCATAAGAGGTAGCGGGAACTCAGTCTCACTGCCTTCTAATGTCTACTTAAATATTTTTTTTACTTTATAGCAGTGACGCCTCTTTATTTCGATGTTATAATTAAATGTTGGCATTAAGTAATGTAAGCCTAATATGACATGGAAATAATATGCATTATATATATTTTTTTCAAGAGTTATAACTTGTAAATCAATCAAAATAATGAATATGAGATACATCTACTAAGGGCTTATTATTTAGTTCTATTTTTGATATAATTAGAAGTTTATGAATGAGGTTCATAATTTAGGTTTTGTTAGTTGATATTTTCAAATTGTAGTTATCTAAGGAGATTTTAAGCAGGCAATCCTTCCACCAGAATACCCATATTCATGATAGCTATAAATGGAGAATTTGAAATACATTTTACACATTGAACAGGCCGGACAGACTAACTGGACAAGAAATAGTAATTTATTTTCAAAGTGTTATTTAATTGTGTTGTATGTTAGCAGTATCTCGACTATGATTTACGCATTTTCAAGAATAATTAATTATACACTTGTAATCCTTTAATATGCATTCATGAAAACATATAATTTATTTTTTAAATATTTGTAACTTCGCCATTGGAAGCATAAACTACAGGTTCTCTATGTCAAAATACTTAAAATCTTTGTGCAGGAATTTTGAGACGCTCCCTATAAGTTTATAATGATTTATTAGATACGCTGGGATCGAAAATTCTAAGCTTTCCTTGATATTTATGTTCACATTATTATTTTATGGGCGATTTATGATTAATGCATTTATTTAAAATGAATATGAGGTAGGATGTAGTTATAGTTTATAGCGACTATTTAACTCATGCCACAAATGCTAGTCAATAACCAATCGTGTTTCAACGAATGTTGTTTTACAACCAATGACAGTCGTGTTTCACCTCGCTCTTTATCGATTTCTCTTTATCAGCTCATGCTTTTGTAATAAAGATAGCTCCTCCTTTTTAATGTTCTGAACAGGTCAAAGCATTATTTTTCTCCAACAAATACATTGAATATAGCAAATAATGAAAAGATTCCTTGATTTTACTGAGTTGTTGACTAAAAAAATAAATAACCCGTAATGTTGATTATGATATATAGTATGATGTGTTAAATTATTTCTCCACTTGGGCGCACTCTTAAAATATTGCGATCTTATTTGGCAATAAATAATATGATCAAGCAGCAGTGAATGAACATAACCTCACATTTCTGATTTGTTTTCAAACATCGCCGTTTACATCAAATATATAAATATTTTAAAATAACTATAGTTAAACAATGATTTGTGAGTAAACAGCTTAATTTTATTCGTTAAATAGTCCTAACAAATGCCACTCTTGATTTCCAAATTCTCTAGATAAATTCACTCCTCACTTCGTGAGTCGTGAATTTATCGATAATTTGGAAATCACTCGTGGCATTACTTATGATAAAGAAAAAGGTAGATTAGGCGACAAGGCATCTATCTATCTATCACTTGGTCTCGGACAGCGGAAGGGTGAGAATTTTCACTAATTTGTATCTAGATTGGCACTGGGGCCCACTCAGTTTATCCCTAAATCAATATCTGGATGTAAGCTTAATCCGAACTTAGGGGTTGTCACCCTAGCTTCTTATGCAGTTGACTTAGATTCGTGGAATCTTTCCTTCACGCTTGCTGGGCATTCATGCCTTGTTAACATATATTCACACTGTTTGTCTTTATCGTTGAAGAAAAGTTGTATGGACGTCATTCATTCTACATTAAATGAATAAAGAACAAACCGAGAACAAAAACAATCGTCATGATATAATAGGCCTACTTTGTGGAAACTGTGAATCCGTTATAAACAATTATAAACGCTGTGTAATTCTGTCAGATGGCAATGTTTTTCTATAACGTTCGCCTTCATATTTCAAAGTTGCGAGAAAAAACTGTGTCTGGTATTTTGTAAAAATAACTCAGCATCCTCCCATATAATGTATGTGTTTATGGAATATTGATTACAGCATGAATTGTGAAATAACACAGCTAGAAGGGCTATGTAACTTTATCATAAGTAATGCCACGAGTGATTTCCAAATTATCGATAAATTCACGACTCACGAAGTGATGAGTGAATTTATCTAGAGAATTTGGAAATCAAGAGTGGCATTTGTTAGGACTATTTAACGAATAAAATTAAGCTGTTTACTCACAAATCATTATTTAACTATAGTTATTTTAAAATATTTATATATTTAATGTAAACGGCGATGTTTGAAAACAAATGAGAAACGATAGGTACGCTTCTACTGCTTCTTTTGTTTATCACTGCAACCAGATCATACTATTTATTGCCAAAGGAACGCAATATTGTAAGGAGGAGCTTTCTTTAATATGGTAATTATAACACTGATAAATGTTTGGTGAAACACGACTCTGATTGGTTGTAAAACAGAAATCATTGAAACGTGATTGGTCATTGACTCCTATTTGGGGCATGAGTTAAATAGTCATAAGTAATACCATGAGTGATTTCCAATTTATCTAGAGAATTTGAAAATCAAGAGTGGCATTTGTTAGGACTATTTAACTATTAGAATTAAGCTATTTACTCACAAATCATTATTTAAATATAGTTATTTAAAATATTTATATATTTAATGTAAACGGCGATGTTTGAAAACAAATGAGAAACGTTATGTTTCACTTGTTTATCACTACAACCAGATCATATTATTTATTGCCAAAGGATCGCAATATTGTAAGAATGCGCCCTAGTGGAAAAACAATGAAGCACGTCAAACTATATATTAATTAATTTCTGATGTCCTTTGATGTAAATGTGTCAAGTATATTTTTTCTGGAACGTAAATTGCTGGGAAATAGTACGTGTAAGAAAGTGCAAACAGTGTTTTTTTTTGTGGTATAATCAATTGCTACAAATGTATTTATATTATCTCCCGCAACCACGATAAGGTTACATTCGTGCACTATATATACAATTTGATAGCCGTATGCAGACACTGTAAAATAATGCTATGACCTATTCAGAATGTTAAAAAGGAGGAGCTTGATTTTACAGTGATAAAATGAAACTGATAAAAATTGAGGTGGAAAATACTGAGATAGGTTATAAATAAAAAATCATTGAAATGTGATTGGTCATTGACTCCCATTTGGAGCATGAGTTAAACAGTCAGCCTAAAAATGATAATAGTTTTTTTGAGGTGTTGTATCCATGAAGTTAAATACAGGTTGTTTCACAATATATAGTCTTATTACACACTTCTAAGGGATGTAGAGGGGACTTACTAAATAAATATTTTGGTAAGGACCCCATGTCCGGAAACGTACCATTTTGATGTAAAATAAGTTTGACGATCGGAACACGATAGGCTGATATCGCGTGCCTTGTGTTTCAGAATAAGTATTACAGACTTTTAGGGGTTGTATTACAAATGTGGTTCCATGTTGCGAACCTGTTGTTCGTTGCACAAAATGTACCTGCGACGCATGTTTTCATACATACGCCCTACAAGAGCTGGTGTGTGCTCAATAATTTCTGCTGCCGCCAGAATTCGTACAAGTTCATCTTCTTCCGACTCGATAGGTGTAGTACCACTCCTAGAAGTCTGCAATACGTATTCTGAAACACAAGACACGCGATATCAGCCCATTCTGTTCCGATCTTCAAACTTATTTTACACGAAAATGGCATGATTCCGGACATGGGTTCCTTGTCAAAACTTCATGTACCTTGTCCCCTCTACAACCCCTGTATGTCTGTAATACTTATTGTAAATATTAACAGAGTTGTAAAAAACAACCCCTGTATGTCTGTTCGTTGCACAAAATGTACCTGCGACGCATGTTTTCATACATACGCCCTACAAGAGCTGGTGTGTGCTCAATAATTTCTGCTGCCGCCAGAATTCGTACAAGTTCATCTTCTTCCGACTCGATAGGTGTAGTACCACTCCTAGAAGTCTGCAATACGTATTCTGAAACACAAGACACGCGATATCAGCCCATTCTGTTCCGATCTTCAAACTTATTTTACACGAAAATGGCATGATTCCGGACATGGGTTCCTTGTCAAAACTTCATGTACCTAGTCCCCTCTACAACCCCTGTATGTCTGTAATACTTATTGTAAATATTAACAGAGTTGTAAAAAACAAGATTTAATTTATAGATATTACGTAATACAGTTGTGATAAAGAAAAAAAATGATAGAATCGGGACTTCTCGATTCTTCTGTTTTTTCTGCCAACCCACCTTTTTGTCTCTAGTAATAATGGATAGGAATTTCTTTTATATGCATTCATTTCTCATTCGTTGAACATGTCCGATACATTGTAGTCTTTTGAGATTAACTTCTATGGAAATATCAGATTATTTATAAACCTCATATAGCTTCTTATTCTGTTTTATTTTCCAAAATATGTTTTCTTAATAGGATCTCAGAAGCTATGTAACATTTATTTCACTTCATGCTTTTACAGATGTTTTAACATTTAAGGTCGTATGAACGTATAATCTTTGGTTAGTCTATATCCAGTGGGGTGCGTAATAAAATTCCAACCCAGCATTTGTCTTAACGACTGAGAAAAACTAGGAGAAAACCTAAGTCTGGTTTGTCGCCCCCAGGATTTGAATCAGTGATCTCCCGAATACGAGTCTCAAACACTCTGTTCTGAATCAATTCCTTCAATTAAAAGTTTTTTTTCCGAAGGAATTTGTCATTACTTGCGTTGTGTTAAAAGTTCAACACTCAAATTAAGTGAGTATTGTTTAGGCGCTCACCTGTATTATTAACAGTACTCGAGTTCTGTTTCTGCAATTCAGCGAAATGTAGGCCTATACAAAGATGTTTCAATATATAATGTGAAACAGAAAAGATACTCTTTATGATGGTACTCACTTCCTAATTCAAGAATTATTATTAGTAAATGCCCTCCCTAGTAGGCGTACACTTAAAAGGTTTAATGCCATCTCATAGAACACATTCATTTATCTATGATAAAATATTTTTGGAAAATTACATTATTCTACTTAAGCTCCTTACAGGACCTACTTTGCACTTTAGAAAACTTAAGTTGTCCTTTTTTGTGTGGGATCCTTTACAGTTGATTACCTTCCATTTTAACTTGATGCTTAGACTTCCATTAATGTATAGATAGACCTGAAAGTTGTACAGAATATTCAATTAAAATGAAGGTTCCAATTTATGAGCACTTAATTAATAACACAATCCATTGTCGTATTCCCATTCTCATTTATTGCAGTTTAATGTTGTTTGACAAGTGAAAGTAACGGGAAAGTTTGGGATATGGTAATTTACTTATTGTGTAAGTTCAGTGAAACCATTTTCAAACTTAGCTGCTCGAATAGACGAATATGAATTCCATTTAAATGAGTTACCATATAGTGAAGCAGTTATATTGAACCAAAATTTAAAAAAAATAATTTTGAATAAAAATATATAAAATATTAACTGAATTTAACTATTGATGGGAATATAATGATAATAATAATAATGATAATAATAGTAATAATAATAATAATAATAATAATAATAATAATAATAATAATCTAGAATGGATAGAATACGACATAAAGAAATAGGGGAAATTATGGGTGTACAAGAGGAGCCAGACATTCTAGACATTATAAAAAAGAAAATATTATAGTGGTATGGCTATGTGAAAAGACTGCCAGAGCAAAGATTGCCTAAAATTGTTATGGAATGGATCCCAATACAAAGGAAGAAGACCGAAGAAAACTTGGGTAGAAGGGGTACAAGCAGCTATGAATATCAGGGGATTGGAGGAAGATCAATGGATGGACAGAGAGGAATGGCGTTTGGTTTGCGGAAGACGGCGGCAGCTGCCATAATACCAGATGAATAATAATAATAATAATAATAATAATAATAATAATAATAATAATAATAATAATTTGAAATAGCTCAATAAAGAATAAAAGTCACTAAATGTTCCACAGAGCATTTTGAAATTCGAAGTACGTTTATAAATTTTTATTTTAATCGAAATAATGTTTAAAAACCTAAAATCATAATTTATGAATCCGAGTAATAAATCTTAGTCGTATTAACGCAATATCAACGTTGTGTTTATATACCGGGCGTGTCGAAAATGATAGACAAAACTGTATATTTGAAATCCTCATATTGATGAATGAATTTATTTTTTTCTTTGGCGAACAAGTGGCATATCTTCGACTATTTAACTCATACCCCAAATGGGAGTCAATGACCAATCACGTTTCAATGATTTTTTATTTAAAACCAATCACAGTCGTGTTTCGCCTAGAATTTACCAACTAAAGTCTATCATAATAATGAAAGCATCTCCTTTTTAACATTCTGAATAGGTCATAGCATTATTTTGCAGTGACTGACTCTCCAAGAAATACGGCTACCAGATTGTATATATAGTGCATGAATGTCAACACGTAGCTCATACGAGAGATAATATAAAAACATGTGTAACAATTGATTATACCACACAAAAAAAACCACTGTTTGCACAAACGAATTATTTTCCAGGAAATGACGCAGAAAAATATAATTGACATATTTACATCATAGGACATCAGAAATTAATTAATACCTATAACGTTGGTTATAAATTTCTCCACTAGGGTGCATTCTTATAACATTGCGATCTTTTGGCAATAAATAATATTATGATCTGGTTGCAGTGATCGAACAAAAGAAGTAAATGAAACGTACCAATCGTTTCTCATTTGTTTTCAAACATCGCCATTTACATTAAATATATAAATATTTTAAAATAACTATAGTTAAATATTGATTTGTGAGTATACAGTTTAATTTTATTCGTTAAATAGTCCTAACAAATGCCACTCTTGATTTCCAAATTCTCTAGATAAATTCACTCCTCACTTCGTGAGTCGTGAATTTATCGATAATTTGGGAATCACTCGTGGCATTACTTATGATAAATGCAGAGCATAAGAACTGTCTGTACATGAGTTTGTTTGCAAGAATGTAGAGTCCCAACAAGCAGAAAATTTATGTGCTATCCTCGTCAATTTCGATGATTCGAGAATTCTGATTCTATATTCTCGCCAGGAGTGGTGCTTCGTGATCGTCGTCTGTTATCAGCTGGAATTGTTCACGTAGGCGACTAGAGATTCGTTCAAACATTTTTAGATCTTCGACATCTGCGTCAAGGGAAATTTTCAGCATTTAATTTCAACAAACAAACGTAGGGTCTATTTACTAACTTAATGATGACGATGATTCGCAACGTACAGTGTGCTGCATACTGGAGCTTATGAGGCTTCTTGGCAGCTAATTCATTTGTGACTATCGAGATGGGGTTGTAGAACTTAACCCTAGCCAAATGGCAGCAAGATGTGTTCTGCCTAACGAGTCGATAGTGGGGTAAAAAGTGGACGATATCTCACTAGAATAGTGGATAGACATATCGATAGTACATACGTACGTCAAGATCAACATATTGTGAGAGCAGCGGTGACCACATGAACAGCGTTCAAGGAAGAAATCCAGGCGTATGTTGCATGTGCCGTGTCACCAAGGACAATTGGGTACTGTCTGTTTGCAGCAGGACTAAGATCACATGTGTCTCTGGCCAGGCTTGATCGTATACCAGAAACCGCTAATTATGGCTACTGCGGTGTCGTGAAAGAGTCGCCTGGAGAGTGGAATGACGCTCTGTTGGTATCAGTGACGAGAGTTGATTTTATTTGTATGCGAGTGATGGACGTCCACTTGTACGCCGTAGATCTGGCGAGCGTCATCTTCCGGAGTGCATCCGTCCAGGACAGACAGGCCACACCCCAGGTTTCAGTTACATCTCGCGATCATATTTGGCGATTCTTCAGGATAAAGTAAACAGTGCCCGTTACATTGCACAGGTTAACACCGTGTTACTGCCATTTCTTCGACAGGAAGATGATACCTTTTTTTTCAGCAGGAGAAAGCACTTCCACATACGGCTGCTGCGATGCAACGTGCTCTTCGTAGTCTATAACTAGGGCTGAAAAAAAGTAGCGGATCAGGATAGTAGCTAATTTCTACACACATTGTTTACAAAGTGTATGTCTTTGCCGAGCGTCTCCACTGCCTGATCGGAGCGAAGAAAATAGTAAATCATCATCATCATCATCAATGGCTCGACAGCCCCATGTGGCCCTTGGCCACCTTCAGAAGCTTATGCGAGACTTCCCTTTTCTGGGATTCGTTCTTCCAGTTTTTTTATATATTTAAAATCTTTGACTTGAATGATACTATCCTCCCGTCTTAATTTAGGTCTTCCAACTTTTCTGGCTAATAAAAGTTGCTCATTGTAAAATCATTTTGAAATCCTTTTGCTGTCCATACTAATGATGTATCCACCCAGGCCAGAAAATAGTAAATGCTGTACAGAATCATTCGGCGAGAGGCATTACCTATAAGTGACGTGAATTTTCGTTGTGACATTGTACGCTTAACTGAGTGAATCTCATTATATTTATTGTATGTTCTCTTTCGTTCCTTAGAATAGTGTTATATCCAGTCTTAAAATGTTATAGCCTATAGGCTAGGGGATGACTATGACTATTTAACTCATGCCCCAAATGGGAGTCAATGGCCAATCATATTTCAATAATTTTTTATTTACAACCAATCACAGTCGTGTTTCGCAAAAAAATTACCAACTAAAGTTTATCATAATAAAGTGAGCACCTCCTTTTTAACATTCTGAATAGGTCATAGCATTATTTTTCAGTGACTGAGTCCCCAAGAAATACGGCTACCAGATTGTATATATAGTGCATGAATGTCAACACGTAGCGCATACGAGAGATAATATAAAAACATTTGTAACAATTGATTATACCACAAAAAAAAAGAAACTACTGTTTGCACTTTCTTAAACGAATTATTTTCCACGAAATGACGCAGAAAAATATAGTTGACATATTTACATCATAGGACATCAGAAATTAATTAATACCTATAACGTTGGTTATAAATTTCTCCACTAGGGTGCATTCTCACAACACTGCGATCTTTTGGTCAATAAATAATATTATGATCTGATTGCAGTTATCGAACAAAAGAAGCAAATGAAGCGTACCAATCGTTTCTCATTTTCTTTCAAACATCGTCGTTTACATTAAATATATAAATATTTTAAAATAACTATAGTTAAATAATGATTTGTCAGTATACAGCTTAATTTTATTCGTTTAATAGTCCTAACAAATGCCACTCTTGATTTCCAAATTCTCTAGATAAATTCACGACTCACGAAGTGAGGAGTGAATTTATCGATAATTTGGAAATCACTCGTGGGATTACTTATGATAAACAGTATATTAGGACAGTATAATTAACAAACAAAGAAAAAACTAATTCTGCCTTACGGTAGTAGCACTGAATATGGGCGATATTCATTTTTTGTCGGATATCACGTTCTCTCTCATTTATTTTATTTCTTCTTTGCTGTCAGATTAATTACATGTGCTTGATTATCTGCGAATATATAAAAGTCTCCATAAACCTGTAACTTATATCTGGGGAGTTTTTATCTGAAGGCGAAACCGCGGCTTCATGCCTATGGATCGATGAATGGAGACGAGGTTAGGTGGGCAGGAAGCGCATCATTTATTTAGAGATATTTACATTTTAACAAAAGGTAGTTCTAAAATATTATTACAAGTAACCTGTTGTATAATTTGAATTCAAATTAAGTAATAAAACGCCAACAACATACTTTCAAGGACTTGTGTAACTTTACTAGCAACGGGGACGATGTTGCTGCTATACAGGCGTTTTATGTCTCTATTTAGTAAACGCAATGAAACAGTTAGTGTGACTAACAATCATCCCAAAGATTTGAGTTAGATTTCTGACTATATGATAGTATTTTACTCTGTGTATTAAGTCTCAACTTCTCAAAAATATGTTGAAGTAAAGAAAATATAAAATAAATATTCTTCCAGTTATATGGATGCAAAATATCTCTAACTTTAAGTGATAAAAAGTATTTAAGAACGCGTAGAATAACCTATGGATCAAGCAGAGACGAACAGGCAGGTGAATGAAGAAAACTGTATAATAGTGAGCTGCATGTTCTTTATTACCATCTGTAATAATTACAGATATGTCTCGTAGAATGCGAAGGATATGGCATGAAAGGGAGAAAGAAATAGGGGCATGGAAACTTCTTCTTCACTTCACGGTCTAGGCAAATTGCCTGTTCCGCCTCACAGTTGTTCTGTCCATCTTTTCACTGACCTTCCTACATTCCTTGAACTTCTTCACTTATAGTTAAATGCTGCTTAAATGCATGGAAACTTGTTATAGAAAAAAATAGAGAGAACCCTCTTTGTATGTGCTAAAAATGATCTTGTACAATAGCGTTAATCACGATTTTATGGACGTGAATTTTACTGTCAATAATTGGAAAATATTAGCTCAGGATATGAATGCGTGGACAACATATGTCCACGCGGCCATGAAATTCCAGATTCGATAGTGCTAGTGAGTTAGTATTAAGTTTGGAATTAGGCCCAATCAGCCTAGTGAGAATAACTTAGCAATTGACTGATATGAGAAGTTATGAAATCAGGTTACGAAAACTGAAACTAAAGTCGAGATATTGTGTCACGATAACTGTGTGATTTTCTATGCAGTCTTCGTTTGCCAGTAACAACAACGAAATTAATCAAGTCTTGGGCATTCTGAGCTGAAGTTCTCGTTGATGTTTAGAATATATTATAACGCTGCCAAAATTATTGAATCGGTTGTAAAGAATTACATTAGTCTACTATATAATTAACTATGAAACTTCCGGTTTATGGTTGATTAATTGTAACTTGGGACAGTTATATAATCTTTTTTATATATTTTGTTTGTTTTTTTACGAGTACAGTATGGTATGAGTATAATTAATATCTGTTAACTAGGAAAAATCACTGTTAATTGCATACGTGTAAGCAAAGTATTACAAAATCATCAATATATTTCGTTATCATTCAAATAATTTATTGATTATCGTCCATGTATAATCAGTTGATTTCTGAATTCCCATAATTCTTCCAAAGTCTCATTCTCTATGCATCATTCCATGTAGATATAAATGTATTTTTGCTGACATACTGGGAATAATTTTTTAGGAAATTTAAAACTAGAAGACGTGATTTCTTGAAAGAAATAAAAATATTAAAAGAGATAAGAAACAAAAAACCTGTTAAACGAGAACGCGCCCAAACATCTCAATCATCTTTATACAATGCTCGTAGAAAATTAGTTAGTATCTACTAAAGTGCTGAGGTTATAACAAGAAATTCTGAAATACTTCACTATTTTAATGAATTTTAATTTATTGACGACTGATTTCAGGTAAAAATTGTAATATTTTAACTCTTTAGCAAATGTAAACTAATTTGAAGAGAATAACAAAGCAAAATGTTCAGGTGATGTATAAATGGACAACGAATTCAAGAAATAATATTCTCTTAAGTTTTATAGTGACTATTTAATTAATGCCCCAAATGGGAGTCAATAACCAATCACATTTCAATAAATTTTGATTTACAACCAATCACAGTCTTTTTCACCTCGATTTTATCAATTTAATTTTCTCATATTAAAATCAAGCTCCTCCTTTTTAACATTCTGAATAGGTCAGAGCATTATTTTGTAGTGACAAACTCTGTAAGAAATACGGCTACCAGATTGTATATATAGTGCACGAATGTAGACAGATACTACTTGCGGGATGTAATAGAAAAACATTCGTAGTAATTGGTTATATACCACAATAAAAAGAAACCACTGTTTGTACTTTCTTAAACGTATTATTTCTCAGGAATTTACGTTCCAGAAAAATATAATTTACATCCTAGGACATCAAAAATTAATTAATAACCTATAATGTTGGTTATGAACAGTTTGATATGTTTCATTTTTTCTCCACTAGGGTGCAATTCTTACAATATTGTGATACTTTGGCAATAAATAATATGATCTGTTTGCAGTGATGAACAAATGAAGCATAACAAAAGTTCCTCATTTGTTTTCAAACATCGCCATTTACATCTTCTTCTTCTTCACTTCACGGGCTAGGCAAAATGCCTGTTCCGCCTCACAGTTGTTCTGTCCATCTTTTCACTGGCCTTCCTATATTCCTTGAACCTCTTGGCTTGTAGTTAAATGCTGCTTTTGGTAAGATTGTTACGTTCATTCTTTCTACATGTCTAAACCATTTTTTATATATCCTTTGATTTTATCATTTAATGGATATATATTTAACTTGTTCTTATATATTCATTCTTTAACCGATCCATTCTTGTGCAGCCTTTTGTTCTTCTAAGGACGTTCATGCCATTTACATTAAACATATAAATATTTTAAAATAACTGTATTTAAATAATGATTTGTGAGTAAACCACGGCCTATAAGCCCGGAAGACGAACCAAATATGGATTAATTTTATTCGTTTAATAATCCTAACAAATACCACTCTTGATTTCCAAATTTGTCGATAATTTGGAAATCACTTGTGGCATTACTTATGAATAAAAAATATGCTACAACTTCCATAGATGAAACAATTCTTAAATAAATAGCTAAAATGCATCGAAATTTATTTTTGGAAAAAAAAAAGAAAAGAAAAAGGGAATTATAATCAGCGCTACCAGATTTTCTAGTTGCACAAATCAGTCGGAATAATATTTTTCAATAGATCTGTTATTAAGGAAAGCATAATTGAAAATATACATCAATAATAATAATAATAATAATAATAATAATAATAATAATAATAATAATAATAATGAGTATACGTTTCTTTTTTTTTCTTCTGTTTAAACAAAACTATTATATGATCATTATTCTTTGGTTAGTACCCCAACTGAATGATGATTCAGATGATTATCTGATCAAGCTAGATGGAGCACCGTCTCATGATCACCCTCAGGTTCGCAGCTACCTTAATCAGATGCTTCCAGAACGTTGCGAAGGATGAACAATATTCATATGAAATGGCCTCCATGATCGCCAGATTTAACCCATGTGATCTAATTCTATGGGGTTACGTTAACGATAGTGTTTACGTCCTTCCCTACCACTTGACTTTCAAATGACGATTAAAGAAACAGCAGCTAAAATCACACCTGACATTTTCGGAAACTGGCAAGAGTTTGACGGATTGTCGGACAAACTGCAGCGTGTCCATAATATGTGTATCAGATTCATATTTAATGTTCGAAAATACGATCACATTTCCCCATTTTTCCACGAATTATCTTGGCTACATCTAATAGAGAGAAGAAAATCGCATTGTGTAATTCTCTTATTTAAGATCCTACATACCTCGATTCCCAATTATTAATCATCTCGTTTCCAGTATCTATCCTCAAACCATAACTTAAACACAAGATCACAACATAGTCTCTAGCTTAATATACCGCAACATAGGACATCACATCACTCCATGTCATATACTATCTTCACTTCTCGCAACTGGAATTCCCTACCACAAGAAATAAGGAGCTGCCGGACATTGGCAACTTTTAAAAGAAATCTAAATTTATATTTGCTCTAACCTCGACTTCATCATTACCCAGTGTAAAGTATATATATATTAATTGGTATTTCTCGTATAATTTATCATATGCATACTATTATTATTATAATTATTATTATCATTATTATATTATTATTATAATCGTATTATTATTGTTATTATCGTATAAAATGTTGTTTGTACATGAAATTTACATTGCTACATTTAATGTACCTTTAACTGTTTATAATTAGTATAGTGTATATCTATATTTGTCAAATATTTATTTGTATTTGTGCTGGTTGAGTGGAAGAGAAGGCCTTATGGCCTTAACTCTGCCAGAATAAATAAAATATTATTATTATAAAAAAAAGAGTTGGACTACCGCATCCTTATTATTTGTACTACACACGGCGTCCATATCGAGGCACTGTGATGCAATGTCTCGCAAAAAAAATATATATATATATATATATATATATAATATTTCAAATGAGTCAACAGTCGTTCGCTTAGATATGATCCATCCATAGTAATTCTGCCCGAGGGCAAGCCTTTCACTGCAATCATAGCATTTTCATGATATGCTTTGCAGCATTACTAGGGAATTGTAGGTGTGGTAGCTTCCCGTTGCTTTCCACACCGGTGAAGAATGATGATGATAATGATAAGGATGATGATGATTATGGCCATATGATTTCAGGGACCTATTGGGCCTTATAGTTTTCCTGAAATTTGTCTTACAGGTGAGGAAAAACCCCGATAAAAACCTCACCCAGAAAAACTGTCCCGGGCCCGCTGCGTGACAAGGCAGCACGCTACCTCGAGACCACAGTGTGATAATGTTTGAATGATAAATTTATCAAAATGTGGCTTTCTTTAGAGGCACTCTGTACAATCGGTTAAAAATGTAATAAGAAAAATATTTTTTTATTCAATGTCATGACGTTGTCATTTCAAAATTCTGGTATTCTCCCTGGCATGGCGTTATTGTAACCCACTTCTGACGATGGGGCGCCTCAAAGGCGAAGTTACGCTGCTCCGATGATAATTGATAGGTGACGATGCGCTACGATAGGTTTTAATCCTAAACTTAATGAATATGTTAATGATGATAATGATGGCCAGATTATGTTCGGCGACTGGTTTGGCCTTAAAGATTCCTGACATTTGTCTTACAGGTGAGGAAAAAACCCTTAAAAAAACCATCATCCCGACCGGGGATCGAACCCGGGTCCGCTGCGTGACAAGGCAGCATGCTACTTGGATACCACAGCGGTGCACAGTAGAAACGGTATATAATAGGAAAAGTATAATACTGTTAACAATTGCCCTTTAACTTAATATTGTAAAAATCTTCAACAGTAGTGGGTGTCTAATTCGTAAAAGATTTATTCATTATCCCATTCGCTTCAGGTTTAAATGCTCAATACATTTCACCAGAAACCGAATCTAAGTTACCGTAAATAATATTGTCTATTTTCAGACATTCAAAACAAACAAAACATAACGATACTTAAGATCAAAATAAGTGTGAAGGCCAAAACACATTCCTCCACTATTCATAAATGTTAACAAAACATTACCCTGCCAAAGTATGTACAAAATATTGCAAAACATATAACAGCAGACCACAACACCATATTATTTCCCAAGATTATTCAGAGAGGCCATAGAAATTTATAAACACAAGGACAATTTCAATATAACAGCAGAGTTAAGCGGGGTACGGCGTCTTCTGAGTTGAAGGCCAATTAACTGACGGCGAGTATACATCGTCTTTTGAGGCGAGTGGGTTAATTTATTTCACGTAAGGGACCTTTAAAGATATAAATAATTTTTCATGTTTTTGGTAAAGATACAATTTTTTTCTGTTCATATGTATCTAATATCCATCCATAGTAATTCTGCCCGAAGGCAGGTCCTTCACTGCAACCATAGCATTTGCATGCTATGCTTGCAGCTTTACTAGGGAATTGTAGGTGTGGTAGCTTCCCGTTGCTTTCCACACCGGTGAAGGATGATGATAATGATAAGGATAATGATGGCCATATGATTTCGGGGACCGTTTGGGCCTTAAAGTTCTCCTGACATTTGTCTTAGAGGTGAGGAAAAATCCCGATGAAAACCTCACCCAGAAAAACTGCCCCGACCGGGGATCGAACCCGGGTCCGCTGCGTGACAAGGCAGCACGTTACCTCGAGACCACAGCGGTGGACGTATCTAATATATTACTATATATATATAATCCTTTGTCAACACGAATTAACTAAAAAAACATCCATACAACATATGAAATACACAACAAAACATAAGTTACCTCTAACAATAGTATATAACGATGCGAAGTTGGGAAGTGGTTTTTACAGAAGCGAGAGGAAAATGTTTGAAAACGGAGCCGATAGCGAGATTTTTATTTCCGAGATTCTGTAAAACACTTCACAAACGTGCGTTGTACATAATTTTTTGCGCGATGGTGTTTTCAAAATAATAAATAATAGTAAAATAAGAACATATTTCTGTTGGAAATATTTGCGTTCATTATAAACAACTTACTAACGTTAACGGTGTAGGCAATGTTTATTAGTTGAAGCTACAGGAGGCTGTGACACCAATTAGTTGTTAAAATGGCAGCAAGTATGTATTTATTGTTTTATATCATTTTTTTTGTTCAATGCCACCTGTTTGTCATTCGACATTTCAGGCATTCTCTCCGGGCATTGGCGTATTGTAACCCACTTCTGAGGTTGGGGCGCCTGGAAGGAGGGGTTACGCTGCCCCAATGATATGATGGGTGATGGCGATGGGTAATGATGCGCCAGAATAGGCCTTAAACCTAAACTTAACCGAATGAGGTGAATATGATATTGATGATAAAGATGGTCAGATGATGTTCGGGGACTGTTTGGGCCTTAAAGAATCCTGACATTTGTCTTACAGGTGAGGAAAAACCCCGAAAAATCTTCACCCAGAAAACTTGCCCCGAGCGGGGTTCGAACCCGGGCCCGCTGCGTGACAAGGCAGCACGCTATCTCGAGACCACAGCGGTGGACTATTGTTTTATACTGAAACAATAATGTTTTGTATTGTTTCAAATAAAGTTCGGTTCATTTAAAATG